>JAHPZR010053797.1:0-5000 GCA_019787425.1 Platygyra sinensis | reverse complement strand
ATATTTAAGCATTATTTAGTTTCAGTTCGATTAGCTTTATAGTTATTCTGAGTAGACGTTACCCTTTTCTTGTATTAATATATTACATTGTAAATTAAGTTTTACTTTTTAATTTGGCAATAAACCGTGTTGTTGTAGTTGTTAGGAAATATTGGCTTTTCAGTAGCGCCTACTTGGAGCTGCATGTTAATAGCACGATGAATGATCAGACAATTTAACAACAGAAAAAAACACCATAAGATATATATTGATTTGAAGAATACAAAATGGTGAAAACGAAATGAATATCAGTTGACTGTCACTGTCACGAGTTTCTTAGAAAAGATTCACGAAAGTGTGTTCAAGCATGTTGGAATTTTCAAACTCGTAAAAGATCGTCGAAAGTTTTGCAAACCCTTGACTGCGATTTGTTTTTTTCTAAATTGCTTAAGATGGTTAAGATTCAAACAGGTCGTTAATTTTGTTATTTAATTTTTTTCGCGAAGGACACCCGCTCAGGTCAAAGATACTCTTTTTACAAGCGCATTATCGGCAAAACATCCTGGGGATAAGTGTGTTACGCCGGAAAATGTATTAACTAACCGCACAATGTAACATAAAAGCAACATGAAACAACTTGTGATGGAAAATGGAACATTAACTCGAATTTAAACAACTTTTGACGCATAACTGAAGTAACAATTACATGTATGTAACAGCTTTTTAACGCAAAATGTAAACACGTCTTTATCACGAAAATGGTACAGTACCACGAGATTCGTAAGTAAAATATTGTCCTCGGCTTCTTAAGTTCAGTATAATGAGGGAAGTTGCATGACTTCGAGCTATCTTTCGAAGAAAGAACTTTGAGATTTTTAAAATAATTGTTTAAATTTGGAGATGTTTGCTGGCAAAAAAACAGACGACTCCAATTAGATTTAGTCGACCTGTTAAGAGTAGTCCACCGGGATAGAATGCATTGACAAGGGCTCAGTGTTTTGTTTATCACCCGTGATATATCACCTGAGACTATTCTGCTGCACGTATGATACGTACGCAAGATGGTCAAGTGTTGGCTTGTGTTTTCTATTCTGTCGAAGCTCAATCCTCTGACCAATTTTGCATGCCATCAGCATGTATAATTTCTTTGGCAGAGGAAATTTAGGCTTCTTACAGCATTATGCTAACAGCAAGTTAATGATCGGACAATTTAAAAATAAAAAAAGACACCATAAAATAGTATTACTGTCACTGTCACGCGTTTAATAGCAAGGATCCATGAAAGCGTGTTTACGTGCGTGGGAATTTTACTTTCTGGCCCAATTTACATTGAAAACAAGGCACCTCACTTCACCCGATTGAGACCCTTGCAGAGCCCTCGCCATTGATCCTCGCATTCGTGGGAGCCGCAGTGGCCTCATGGTTAGTGCGCTCGTCTCCGGATCGAGCGGTCCGGGTTCGAGCCCTGGCCGGGGACATTGTGTTGTGTTCTCGGGCAAGACACTTTACTCTCACAGTGCCTCTCTTCACCCAGGAGTACAAATGGGTACCAGCAAATTGTTGGGAAAACCTAACAAATTGCTGGGGAGTGACCTGCAATGGACTAGCATCCCGTCCAGGGGGAGTAGAAATACTCTTAGCCGCTTCCTGCTATAGAAACCGGGATAAGCTCCGTCAGCTTTGAGTCAGTCTTGGCTCCAAGGCTTCACTTTATAGCAACAAAATTGTTATTGAATTTAGCTATAAAAAATTGCGAAAACTTTTCTTTCTTTCGTGTTCTCAAGAAGTGTTTTAGGACAGCCTCGTTTATGAAATGCTATTCATCAAAGAATTGAGGCCTAGCCTAAACACGCAGTGACTCCATCAGTGCTAAACTCTTTGTTTACCTTGTGGCATATTTTTATGTTACTTGTTCCTTTTAATATAGTATTATTTTTCTTGTGTTAATAGAATTTTTTTACTTGATAATGACGTCCATGAACATCGAAACGTCGTGTATTTTTAACTGTTTTTAAAAAAATTTCTTAAACAGTGTTTGTAAGAAATTTTTTTCGCAATTTTTTATTCTCGGCAGGATATTGGGCTGTGAGTATTTCATTATTCCCGCGTCAACTGAATATCCCAGGCTTCCTTGCTGGTTTTTAACACAGTCTCATCGTAGCAGACCAGATTATCAATGCCCCAGTTTGGACAGGAAATGTCAGTTGATTGTGATTAATAACGCTTATACGTTTTTTCTTGAATGTGTAGATGGAGCGCCATGTTCTTTCAGTATTGACACTGCTATACATTTACGTGACCTTCTCCTATGCTGAGGAAACCAAAGAGATGACAAACTCAGTTTCGCACCTAGAGTCGCAAGCAAATAGAGTATGTGTATGCACCATAAAATCTTTCTTTAACATACCAAACCTACCTAAACTCGAACGCACTCTCTAATCTACGATTACTATACTACGAGTAGATTGAATCTGTTTCTCCCAACATTCCGTATTAAGCCTCCGGCGATTTGACGGCTCGTATTCACGACTCTGTCTCAAGTTTACGCTTAACTTTTAAAGGGGCAGTGTCACGAGGATTTTCTGTTTTAGGTCAATTCTCAGTGTGCTAAAATCACAACTTTAAGGCTTTACAAAATGCTTCCGTGAAGCTACGACAAAGATATCAAATGGATTTTATCGGACAGGGCTAACCATAAAAAATTTTTAGGATTTTTAGAAGATGTAACGTCAAAACTTGAAAAAATTGGCAATATTTTTCAAGTTTCAGTCCATTTCCATCCTTGCTATCCGTAGCGACAGGCGACAGGAAACAGTTTCAGTACCTTCAAATAGTCTTTAATGACAAAAATAGACCATTACTTTTGGAATTCAATAGATGCGAAGACACCCTCTAGCTTTTTATAAAGTTCCCAAAGAGCGTGACAATGCCCCTTTAAAGTGTACACAAAGTACCAGCTACGTAGGTTCGCTTTTCCATTATTTGTGAAGGTGCTGGAGATTTTGGAGAAGGAAAATTGGCTCTTACATTGGGAAATGTACTAAGACAGAGCATGTTACAAGATCTTGGAATTTGTTAAGTATGAGATCCATTACAATGTAGGTATGTTATACTGAGCTGTAATAGGCAACCATAACTTAATCTATGTTGCAGGTGCGATGCCCAGATGGCAAACGCTGCCCAAACTATTGTCGGTGTTGCCCAGCTGATGCCCATGGGTCCTATTTTTGTTGTCCTTTTGGGGCCAAAGCAACTTGCTGCTCCGATTTTGAATTTTGTTGCCCTCCGCGACATGCTTGCTTAATTGCACGTAGAGTATGCGTGCCTTTGACGGATTCACTTGCATTGCCAGTGCAGGCCATTCTGCTAGTTAACAGTACAGACAAACGTGGCAGTGATGGTACAGCTAGTATGGACCCAAAAGATAGCAAAATCATACCTTCACAACAAGTAGAAAAACCATCAAATAGAATTGGTTTCATCAGCACCTCTGGGGACGTTTTCGCCCCTGATGAAAAATATCAGTGTCCGGATGGAACAAGCGTTTGCGAGCTATCTTCTGGAATATATGGCTGCTGCCACCTCGTCAGAGGGTATGTAAACTTTTGGCAAGAGAACTCGTGTTTTTCGACTTTGGAAAAATTTATTTATTTACTTATTTTTTTTATTTTTTTTGAATCCTGTTGTTTATTGTTAAAAATAACGAGGCAAAAAGGAAATAATTTTTGAGAATAAATTACTTTCGGCTAGTTTTGGCCGTGGAAGGATCCTTGTAATTTTTTTGTCTTTTTTGTTGTTGTTGCTGTTGCTTTTGTTTGTTTCATGTCCAGTTTTCTCATCTTCATCTTTTCCAGACGCCGAATATTAAAACATATCCTGCCCTGATGGAACTTTTTGCTTGAAGTATCAGACATGCTGTCAGCTGTCCGATGGAAGCCATGGCTGCTGTCCGTAATACGGCTTAAATTTAGAAACAAATAGTGAAAACAAACTTCAAATGGGAAAAGTTCGAGATAGATAACCCGGATTTTTTTTTTCTTTTAATCTAAGGAACATTGTCAAACAATGGTCCAACATCTTCTAAAAATGATTCCAGTGTTTTTTAAGGGGCCTTTTTATAATTTTCGAAGATAATCAATTTGATCCACTTTAAGCTGAATTAAAACTGCTTGGGGTTTTAAACTAAGCAGTTTTACTTCCGCTTATAAGATCAACACCGCTGGAAAAACTGAAGAATGTGCTCAATGGATTTGCCTTCAAGGAAGAAAAACAAAGACAAATTAAAATAAACAAACAAACAAAACATTGAGAGATTTCTCTTGAGATTAGGGTGCGGACACAGACTGAGGGCTCAGGCCCGTAACCAGGGGGGGTGCACGGGGTGCGTTCGCACCCCCCCCCCTCCCCCACAGGACCCAAAGGTCCGCATTTTGATACTCGATAGCCAAGTTTAGGAGTGCAGTCGGTTAAATGAAGTTTAAAACTTAACAGAGACATTGAAACAAAAACTAAGAATAGAAAAAGCAGTAATGTACTCACTTGGAAACTAAAACCAGCTGCGCTCTGGTAGCCCAAGCCATTCAGAACATTTCAATGAGCGCACAGATGTCCGAACTTTATATGTAAATGAAATTAACGTGCGCACGCTTTGCATGGGAGTTAAGACGAGCGAGCCAATGACAAGGGAGCGATCTAACGATTGTTATCAGACACGTCTGTTAACGCGATAGTATTCTATATTTGTACGAGCGCATGAACGGCGCCCGAAGATGCAAAATTAGTTTTTTGTGTAACACGTTATGGGTAGGAGAGAACAGGGAAATAGAAAGAGGAAGGCTGCAGGTAAATCTTGCCAGTCTCTCGATGCATGGGTCAATAAACTACCCCGTCAAGAGACGCTAGACGCTGAAAATGACAGTGCAGTCTGCGATGACAGCCCAGCTGAAACCACGACTTCAGATCTATCTCAGTCTATTCCTCGATATGAAACAAACTCGCTTAATACAAAGCCAGAGAGGGAA
>JAHPZR010053796.1:0-12500 GCA_019787425.1 Platygyra sinensis | reverse complement strand
CAGATCGATTAGCATTAGTGTTAACTATATGTTAGGTAAACGATACATTTCATACACAATTACACTTGAACGTTAAGTGCTTTTCCTTGTGGTAGAACGCAACTTGTAAGACGCATGCGCTCTAGCACTGTCAGCATAATACAATCCGTTCTCGAGTTCAGCATTCATGCGTGCGATACCACACTCTCCTCGTAACGGGCGATAGCAGTTATATTTCGGGTAATATCAGTTTTCCTTTTCAGTGCAAAGAACGCTTTTGTGACAGCGTATCGTTTGGAATCATCCCTTGCTCGGTTAAAAAATGTCGTGTGCTATTTTCAAACTATTTCGTGTTTGCTAGGCTTTAAAGAGGGAAACGAATGGATCTCCTCAGCCGCCTGTTTATTTTCTCCGCCATGAAAGAGAACAAGAAGTTCACAAATGTATTCACCCTAAACATTTCCGAGTTAGCGACATTAAAAGTCCCCGGTAGTAATGTCGTGACAAAAGAAACTTCTCAAATATTGCCGCAGACACTGTGGCACTTACGGAAACCGGAAATAAATTTAGTCAGTCTTTAAGGGGACTCATTCACCGATGTAAGATATAAATAATATCGGTAAAGTTAAAACGCTTCTCGGTTGTATTAATTGATATCATTGTGTATTTTGAACTGGTTTATTGTTAACACGGTACCAACGGTGGCGACCTAATAAGAACGTGCCATTCCGAGACACGACGTGACTATTTGATAATTTAATTAGTAACTGTTTATGGATGATATGAACATTTGCCTCTTGAATGAAACAAAATCACTCCTCTTCCATTTTTTTCATAAGTTAATAACATTAGTTCATTTTTCTCCAGCAGGAAAAAAAGCCAGCATATTTTCCTATGTATGTTTTTGGGAAAACAAGGGTATCATGTTACAAACTTTGCGAGGAAAACAAAAGTATCAAGTTACAAATGTTGGCGTTGAAAAAATGAAATTATCACGTTTACTAGTTCAACGTATCAATGAATTAAAAATAAACGAAATTCAACGCAAAACACCACAGTAAAATTTAAAACCTTCTTGACAAACAGTAATTGTAAGTTATTTTTGGGCCTTGAACTAACAAGTTACATACAGGCAGCGGATGACTCAAAATGTACTTACAGTCCTGCATAACACTCTGCACTATCTGAGATTGTCTCACTAGTTTCTTTTTATCTGCTACCACAAGTCCTGGGACAGAGTACGGTAATCTAAATCGACGGCAATAGTCAATTCAGAGAAAATTAGGAATTGTCGATAATCGTCATTTCAAAGGAAGGGGATATGTTGAAATACAAATGGTTTCTCTACATTTCCAATGAAAATATGTAAATTGTTGTTGTTTATCTAGATAATTTTACCAGTGCCGGGGTGATCTGTGCACGATCGATAAAAATTGAGAGAACGTCGGCCAACATTAAAGATGATTTCCAGTCCGTACTGCGCAGTCTCAGTACCCTCATGTTTATAAACATTATAACGGCGCACTCAATGGAATGTGAATCGATGTTATTCGTTAAAAACCACATACCTTATCTTTGAGGCCTTTCAAATTATTTTCCCCAAAGTTTCATTGAGTTTTACAGCTGCAAAGTTGTTTCATCAAGTGATATGAGAACGAACAAAGCATTAAGCTTTGACCGCTTCGCATCCATAATGGCGGTTGTTTTTAAACTTCGAATTTACTTCATGTAAGTAGTTGCGAAATGTTCACATTTCGTGACGTCTTACATGAACCAAAACAAAAAACGTAAACAAACTCTCGAGAGTGCGCAGTACGGACTGGAAATCAGCTTTAATCGATCAGTGATGGATTAATAAAATATCCAAATCTGAAACATCCTTTCAACTTAAAAAAAGCTAAACAGACGCTTGACAACTTTCTGAGATGCTACCCCGATACGTAGAAATCGAGAGAATGACAACGTAAAATAAAAAAATGCATTTTCTAAAACAAACAAAACTACTGAATATTACTTAATGGCTAAGGACAAGGCAAACAGTCACCTCTGTTTTTCTAAGAAAATTAATTGTTTTTTTTAAAACTTGTTACAGCAGACTTGTGGGCATGACATCCGTTAACGTTTGCCAACAGTCGCCCAATGTTTGCGTCATTAGCAAACATCCTTGGCGCAGCGGCCCGCAGGCAGAAGGATGGTTTACCAGCCTCGGTTATCAGCTCGCAAACCGTAGGACGTTATGCTGAAAGGTCCGTGGGTCATTCGTCCATTCAATTTTCGTTTAAAATCGAAAATTGAAAATTGATGTCAATTTTTGATTTTCATGATGTTTTATCATAAAAAATTAGAAAGTGCCTAATTGAAAATATTTGACTATTTTCATTTCGGTAGAACATTGAAGTAGAACTTATATTTTAACTTTAATCTTGTCAACAATAAAGAGAAAAATGAAAGTGAGCGGCAATTTTGTTTTTCCGACAATGTTGCAATCTGTGACACGGCTTAGTTTTTCTGTTTTCGAGGAGTCTAAACATGAAAAATTAAAAATCAAAAATTGAAAATTGAAAATTGAAATCAATTTTCAATTTTTGTTTCAGGGCAAAGACGTGCGCACTCGAAATGACAAAAGTACCCCAGGGTGAGCTGGGAGAGGGAACGCTCGTCGTGGTCCCCAGTCCCCTAGCGGCCTTATGTCCGCCATCTTGAATGGCGGAGAGACCCTTAGAAAGACTTTTCAGCAAGGAAGCGGCAAATTTAACAGTCTTGAGCAGTCGTTACCACTATGGACGACGTAAGCATTGAGTACGTGAAAGATCTTGTCGTGACTAAAGGGAAAATACACTCTGAAGTCAGTTTGTTGCTAAAACCATATCTTGATAGGAGAGGACTCAAGTTCGAGGTCACACCAACATAATTTTTGGAATCGCTCTGCGTTTCTAAAGAAACATCAAATACCACCAAGAAGTTTGAAAGAATCTTTCAGTGGAAATTCTGTGAAAATTTCTGACTGCCAGAGATTTAGTCCATTTAAGACCTTGCCCGGCGCCGGGCACTTAGACACAGCGTTCTTTAAACAAAACCTTCGAACTGACCTCGAACTGAGTCCTCTCCTATCAGGATATGCTTTTAGCAACAAACTGACTTCAGAGTGCGTTTTCTGCTGAGTCACAACAAGATCTTTCACGTACTCAGTGCTTACGTCGTCCATAGTGGTTAAGACTGCTCAAGACTCTTAAATTTGCCGCTTCCTTGCTGAAAACTCTTTCTCAGGGTCTCTCCGGCATTCTAGATGGCGGACGTAAGGCCGCTAGGGGACTGGGGACCACGACGAGCGTTCCCTCTCCCAGCTCACCCTGGGGTACTTTTGTCATTTCGAGTGCGCACGTCTTTGCCCTGAAACAAAAATTGAAAATTGATTTCAATTTTCAATTTTCAATTTTTGATTTTTAATTTTTCATGTTTAGACTCCTCGAAAACAGAAAAACTAAGCCGTGTCACAGATTGCAACATTGTCGGAAAAACAAAATTGCCGCTCACTTTCACTTTTCTCTTTATTGTTGACAAGATTAAAGTTAAAATATAAGTTCTATTTCAATGTTCTACCGAAAGGAAAATAGTCAAATATTTTCAATTAGGTACTTTCTATTTTTTAATGATAAAACATCATGAAAATCAAAAATTGACATCAATTTTCAATTTTCGATTTTAAACGAAAATTGAATGGACGAATGACCCACGGACCCTGAAACACATTACGATAATGAAGCGCTTCGACATTTTTTATGTCGTGTACTTTGTTATTTCCGAGTAGCCAACTCGGAGCACCGCACCTCGTTGGCTATTTACAAGTGCGAGCCTAATAATTTTGAAATATACACGTAATTGCAATAACGTTGTCATAGAAAAAAGGAAAAAGCAAAAAGCCAAATAGGAATTAATTAGGGAAATTTAAATTTCATTGTTCTCAGATACTGTACATGAATGAAAAGTATAATGTAAATGAATGACATGAATAAAAAAATGTATTTTTCATTCATATACTGTATCTAAGAACAATGGAAATTTAAATTTGCCTAATTAATTCCTATTTGGCTTTTTGCTTTTTGCTTTTTTCTATGACAACGTTATTGCAATTAGGTGTACATCCATTTTTGGAAATCATTTTACAGGAAAAAATGAACTCAACAAATTTACACTCATCGAACCGAGTAGCTTCGTGGCTCAGTCGGGAGAGCATTGTACCGTATCGCAGATGTTCGAATCCTGCTGTAACCACCTGAAGGTTTTTAGATGAGTAGAAGGGACAATTTTGTTTTGTCAAAACAAAACGTCTCCAGTTTGCTTGCGGTTAGTTCCATCCTGGTTTACTTGCGGTTAGCTTTGGATGACACTGTATTACATAAACTTAGACTTGAAGTATTTAAAGTTAAAAAAAGACTTATCTGGCAGATGGTGCTTCGATGGTGTAGTGGATCAGTGAATGTTTCCTGAGTCATAGTACCCGGGTTCGGCTCACGGTGTCCGCCAGGTTAAAATTTCTCTCTTCTTCTTTCTCAGCAAATAAACAAAAAACTAAGAGTCTTCTTTGTGTGAATTAAAAAAAGAAGTGTTTGGTGCATGAAAAGTGACAGAGGGATTCGGAAGAAGGGCCTTCTGGTCTATCTCTTCAAGTGACTACCATCTAGACCAGGTAGGTGGGTCATTTAAGGTGAACGAAATGTACCCAGGTAGGTCTGGTCATGTAAGGTGCACGAAGTATACCCTGGTACGGGCCGGTAGGCACTGTCATGTCCCCTTGATAGGCATCGTCATGTAAGGTGCACGAAGTGTCTCCCTGGTAGGCATTATCATGTAAGATACACGAAGTGTCCCGTGGCAGGTTCGCTATGTAAGGTGCATGAAGTGTCCCCCGGTAAGTCCGTCATGTAAAGTGCACGAAGTGTCTCCTTTAGGTAGGTCCGTCATGTAAGTTGCACAAAGTGTCCCCTCCAGGTAGGTCCCTCATGTAAGTTGCACGAAGTGTCCTCTCCAAGTAGCACCATCATGTAATGTGCACAAAGTGTCCTCTTCAGGTAGGTCTGTCATGTAAGGTGCACGAATGGTCCCCAGGTAGCTCCATCATGTAGGGTGCACGAAGTGTCCTCTTCAGGTAGGTCCGTCATGTAAGGTGCACAAAGTGTCCCCTCCAGGTAGGTCCCTCATGTAAGTTGCACGAAGTGTCCCCTCCAGGACGCTCCATCATGTAAGGTGCACGAAGTGTCCCCTCCAGGTAGGTCTGTCATGTAGGGTGCACAAAGTGTCCCTTCCAGGCAAGTCCCTCATGTAAGTTGCACGAAGTGTCCCCTCCAGGAAGCTCCATCATGTAAGGTGCACGAAGTATCCCCTACAGGTAGGTCTGCCATGTAAGTTGCACGAAGTGTCCTCTTCAGGTAAGTCCGTCGTGTAAGATGCAGGAAGTGTCCTCTCCAGGTAGCTCCATCATGTAAGGTGCACAAAGTGTCCTCTTCAGGTAGGTCCATCATGTAAGGTGCACAAAGTGTCCCCTCCAGGTAGGTCCATCATGTAAGTTGCACGAAGTATCCCCTCCCGGTAGGTCTGTCATGTAAGTTGCACGAAGTGTCCCCTCCAAGTAGCACCATCATGTAATGTGCACAAAGTGTCCTCTTCAGGTAGGTCTGTCATATAAGGTGCACGAATGGTCCCCTCCAGGTAGCTCCATCATGTTGGGTGCACAAAGTGTCTTCTTCAGGTAGGTCCGTCATGTAAGGTGCACGAAGTGTCTCCTCCAGGTAGGTCCGTCATGTAAGATGCACAAAGTGTTCCCTTCAGGTAGCTCCATCATGTAGGGTGCACAAATTGTTTCCTCCAGGTAGCTCCATCATGGAAGGTGCACGAAGTGTCCCCTCCCAGGCTTTGATGTTTACAATCCTTGTAATCTTTCCAGAAATCTGTAAAAATACATTTCTGCAGAAATAAATAATTCAATTAGCTTGTCTGTTTCTTTCAACTGTGAGACAGAAAGTGCTTCTGAGGAAGGCCGTTTGAAAGGCAAAGATTGAATTGATAAAGACAATGCATCAGCTGATAATGATTTTGCTTCAGATAATAAACAATTAGTATATACTAAAACAGTCTATAGTGTTAAACACATGCACTGATTGGCTCGTCAAACTCCGAATATCCTGTGCTATTTACCTCCGAACAACTCGGGATAAAATGGTGTCCCGATTTGCATCCCTGACAAGTGAAGAAATCATCCAAATTAATTTTTTGTGGTGTGTATTATCTCACTGTTTTAGTATAAACTAAAGCAACTATTCACCTCAGTGTCGGTGGTTAGCGTTGGATATTTACCTCACGTATAGAAACATCTTACGTCATCAAAAGCTTGTTTTGCTCCACTGAATGGTTGACAATATTATACTCAGCCAACTCGCGTTTCAAAATTAAAATAGAAGCAGCTTTGCATATCAAATGGAACAAACCTGCTTTTAACCAACAACTAAAACATTTTGGCCTTCCTCATTTTGTTCAGTCTCGCTGGTTATTCAGTTTTAACTTTCTTTTTTCATTTTTCACGGCTTTGTCGGGGCGATAAGCATCTAAGTATCTAAGCCAGTTCATTTAATTTTCATTGTAAGTATGTGAATACTGTATCAATTCATCCATCTAAAACTCATCACAACTGAAGATGGCATAAGTATGTCGAAACATATCTTGTAAAAAAATTTTAAAATGTTGTTTTGTTTTCCAAGTCATTTCTCATCTGCTCCTTTCAAGACCCTTTGGAACAATCAGTCAATGCAGATATTAATGTTATCGAATGACAAGAAAAGTGATCTGCTTTACGAGTTTTTACTAAGGTACGCACACTGTAGTACTGTTTGAAAATAGGTACTCCCATTGCATACACTCGGTAAAAACAGAAAATATTGTTCAGCGATTTTTGTCCCGGACCTCTGCGTTCAATCGCCAAAAAGTAAGTTCCCAGCAAATAAAACAATGTGTTGTTGATCGCATAATGATCCACGCATTTCATTTTAACTCACTGCGTTCGCACACATGAAAATTATTTTCTAAACCGTTATAGGAACTTGCACAACACGACAACCACAGTCAAATAGGTTGGTAACTCACGGAGAGCCAATATAAGCTTTATTACTGTATTCGAGCACTATGTGTATAAACGGTCACATTGCTTTTAGTCCACAGAAATACGATACGCGAAGCTATATCCTTACTAAGCTAGTACACGTGCACAATACATATGATACGGTTAAATTATAATGAAAGCACTGATTATAATCATACAAAACTTGGCTGTAACTAAAAGATAGCAAAAACGTTCGCGTGTCCTACCACGCGTGGAAACTTAATGATAGCAATTAAATACCTAGGCTAGATGAAACTGAAAGCCGTGCAGATATATCTTCTTGAATATACAAGTCTTTGGCGTAATCGGATTTCCATCGCCCGTGTAATTTTAATAACCTGTCTGATACAGGGCCGCTAGGTGAATTTACGGCAGCGGTTGCCCCACCAGACCTAAGACTGTGTAACCCAAAAAGTTTGGAGTCGTAACCTAGAGCCTTGAGAGCTTCCAAAAAGATTTCTCGACACCTAGAATACGAAATTCCTTTGTTCCCTAAAACATAAGTATTACAATTTTTCTGAAATACTAACTGCCTGATTAGGAGACCGTCTGCATTATGGTCCATTCTTGCAGCAGACATATACCTAAGGACCATATTAACTGGACAAGTGGCATTGTCCGTTCTAGCAATAATAGCTTTATTACCTTCCCTGTAGACATCTGTTTTACTACTTGGTATAACAATGGACATATGGTCATCTGCGAAAGTTATATGCGAAGCTTTGATATTTGCTAACTCATTGAATCTGAAGAAACCTGCAAAACCTAAGAGAACTATGACTGAAATTCGCAGATCTTTTAGATTAGCGTCTACCTTGCCATGTCTAGCAACTATTTTCTTGACCATATCAACAGAGAGAGGGAGCTTCCTATTCTTCCGTTGTGTGCCATTACGTTTCGCGGCCTCAACAACATTTCTACATACTCCGGTTTTCAAAGGATTATTACTACAAGTTACATCTACTACATCGTGTAGCCAAACTAATGCAGCATAAGCCATACTAACAGTGCTGGGAGAACCAGTCTTCCTGTGAAGTTGAGACAAATAGGTCGCTACAACAATAGGCTCTAGTGGCAAAACGAATTGAACCTTAACATCATTGCACCAACGCATAAATTTTCGACACTCAAGTAAATATCTATTCATTGTCGAAGGTTGTCTGGCTTTAAACTGATCAGTAATGAGGCGCAGCTTGAAGGGAGCTAAAGATCCATAGAGACTTGCCCAACAGGACTGAACAGAGATGGCCGAAGTTACATCCGGGGAAACTTAGTCGCTATTCCGTCATGAATAGTCCGATTACCTTCGTAAGTCCAGGCTTCCTGAAGCCGTTTGTGCGTGAGTGCGAGGCTGGGAAGTCAAAGCGCCCGGTCTGACTTGTACCTGGCCGAAAGGGCGGGGGGTCTAAGCTATGGAGGCCCTAGCCAATACTTTCAGCGCCCAGTGACCGTGGCCTTACCACACCTGAAGCTAGGTCCCCATGTGCCATAAGAGCTTGGGACGCGTTTTGTTGCCCATTGCGCGGCCGTAGTCAAGATGCGCGACTGCAAACTTATGAAATAGTTCAAGTAAAACAACAAATAACAACCAAAGAAGCAAAAACTTGCCTAATTAACACACAAAGGAAAAAGGACGGAGCGCCGGGCCCGGGCGCGTGACAAGCCAGGCAATTACCAGTAAAGCTATATACGCTCCCGTGGGGTGTTTTTTTTGCTTTTTGTACTGACGCGCAGAAGTGAAATAAAGCACAGCGGTAACATGGAGCACTATATAAGCAGTATATGCCTATGACACCTTAACTCCCATGTGGCTACAGCAATCAAGTGTAGTGCATTACCTGACAGGCTATTACGTAACAGTTAATGCACACGAAAGGATGAAAAAGCACTATAAAACAAAGTGTGAGCCACTTGACGCTTCGCTAATCAACTCCTTATAGAAAATTACATCATTCACAAAATGTCACGAAAACAGTCTGCATGCTCGTAAAGTGAATTCCTCTTCGTATTGTAGTTTTCTGAATATCAACGTCATCAAGGGCTTAAACTAGTTGGGGGTCGTGCGGATGCCCGTGACCCTCCCTTTAAAGGCCATTTTGAAGCAAATAACCTACAATATCAGGTCGTGAAAAAGCGAGACTCATCTGTTTGATCACAGTTTGGCCCCCCCTCTCCCCTTGCGAAAAATCTGGCTCGCCTCATGGGGGTCACGCATAAACTCTCTGGGCACCCTCATCACCCTCACGTGTCTTGAGTATAGTCTAGGTTTAAGGCACGACTGATTGCCCGGGGGCCTGATGCTACATGCTCTCGTTTAGAAGGAGAGGATTTAGGCTTTCAGAGAATTCCAATTTTTAAAGATCCAAACGCTTTAAGTGACCATTCACCTCACGGAATTGAAGAAATGATCCTCACACTTGCTAGACAGTTTAAGCAAATTTCTCTCTGGATTGAAGGGTGCAGGGGTGGACTTGAGAGGAGAGCGATTGCGCCGAGAGGCCATAGTATCGCTAGGAGGGCGCCTATAGTTCCTTAGGCCTCACCACTGTTTCTTCCACCCACACTTACAAAGCGCTACGATAGATCAACCTGAGAATACAGAACTGTCGAGAGCACACACGATTGCGATACCATATTAAATATGTATTGACTGATGGAGTCCATGTTACTCCTCCCCTTAACAATCACCGACCACCAAATGTCTAGACTTAGAATTTATCATTGTTTATTACTTTGTAATCATTCCCTTGTACTCCATCTGGGTCTGCTCCTCCTGCATGAAGACCCCCACCAGGCAAACGAGCCATCCATTGATCCACTCGCGCACGATGCTGGCCGATGGTTTGTGTGATCCGCTAACAGTTTAAAGAGCATTGAACAAATTTTCACTCACTAATAAAAGACGTTCTTGTAGCCGCTCTATCATATTCGTGCCCATTGTGGTAGGCCACATTCCGGAGTTAGTGACACACAATACGTCGTTACAGTGCGCTTAGGTGCTATATTTGTACTGTCAATTTCGAGGAAAAACATCAGTACTCTGTGTGTCGTGTGTGTGAGTGTCGAGCCACGAGAGACGTGGTAACATGTCGGATGGTGGAAGCTCATTATGTGTAGCCATCACATTGACTCAATATTTACTTTCCTCTTTAGAGTATATCATGCGTATCATCCTACCACACACACGGATGAGGTCTAGGTCCTGCATATAAGTTCTGTCTGTGTTTCCTTACACTAGCTATGTCGCCGCTATATGTCGAGAGACATGGCTTAGAACAACCGCTGCCTTTCTCGCAGGCTATCGATAGACACACAAGTGACTGCATCGAGGGAGTTTTAGTGACATGGCCCGCACAGCCTTTTATTCTACCATAGTGCTAAGCGTACAACTGAGGCAAATATGATACTATGTATCTACGCACGACACAGATGTGTATGACGACGATATAGCACCACTATGCGACGTGGAACTGATATCTCATACAGGAGTTGTTTTTTTAGTAAGAGTACACACAGACATATTGTAATGATGACCACTGTGATGTTTGGTTACCTGTGTTGTTTTCAGCATGCTACAATATCGCCATGCTGTATACCGAGGGTTTCAGTATGCATAGGAATGTAGTCGAGAGCCACACAGATTGTCCGCGCAGGGCTGGGATAAGAGAAACTTGATGATATGACATAGGTATTTAATTATACAAGTATCAATTTACATTTGTGTCAGAGACTGTGCAAACATGTTGATATGCATTATTGTCTGTGTGATCTAAGGCCAAGAATAGTAATATGTCGACGCGAGAGAGGATTATGTCTGCGACCTAGAGATTGGCTATCGCAACGACGCGGAGTCGCAGTGTTTGAGACTGTTGATATGTGTAACTCAAGATGATTCGCCCGACGAGTGATTTATGAGTGACTACGTACGAATTTATTATAACGTATTTGTGAGTGTCCGCTATCGAGTGTTTAATCGACAGCGTTCCCCGACAAACACACCCAGTATGTCACCGAGGTTTCCTGGCATATTGAATGATTGCTATGAAACGAGGAGCAGATAGAGGTGGAGACAACTCGCAATTGAGCTATAGAAACTCGATAGTCCACGCAGTCTTTGCTTTGATGTCATATTGACTTTGCATAGACAGCTTGGCCCTGGGGTGGGGGGGGGGAGTATTTCCTTATGATAGACTAATGGAGATGTGCCGCTGAATGGGGTCGCATTTTCACGATTGGATTGACTATCATGGGGTCTCATTTTCATTAGATCAGAGTTTCACACTAGAATGGGGTCGCACATTTTGTTTTTTTTTTGGGGGGGGGGGTGGGGGTAACACACTGTTCTTCACATTTACGGTTAACAAACGTACCAGGATGTTTGTACTGTAGGTGAAAAGTAAAGTGTTCTTCATACAGCATAAGGTACATACATAAATAGAAAGTGACTAAGTTGGGATTGCGAAAATTACAATCTGCCCAAAAGTACGTGACTAAGATTGGAGTCTATTATAATTGGCCAAAGAATGGACTGTAATGTGAGGGGCCAGCGGCACATACCCAGCAAAAATTAACCCTTGCTCCTCCTCCGGGCTGCTTGGCAGCCGTTACGACCCAAATAACGGCTGCTTAAGAGAAATAGGCTTGTCATGGATTCCTCATAACTGTAAGCTGGTCCCTTGGAATTACAGTTTTTAGCGTGGGCTGCGAGGTGTAACTTCCCTAGCAAAACCAGAAAAACCGTAAAATGCATTGGGCAGAAGAATCCGAAAAACCCTCATCATTGTTGACAAAACCCGACAACCAAAGACAAAAATTGGAGAAAACCTGCAAACCGCACAAAGCTCCAAAACCGAAAAACCGCGATTTTAAAAGCGAAAACCGGGAAACCGAACCAAAAATTGGCCAAATCGCAAAACTGAAAATCTCAAAGTCCCCCTTCTGTACATTCCTCTTCTTATGTGCAATTTGGAAGACCACGATTTTAATAGAGCCATTTATCTGACCACATAACCAAATCTGTGACGTGAGCAGAACTCAACTGCATATATTTCATATAGCCATGTTTGGCATGATATGTGTACTAAATAGCGTGGGCTAAAACAGTTTTTTGTGTGCGAAGACGGAGCAGGCCAGTTTCATCACGGCAAGGCAACGAATTGGATCGGATCTGCGGTTATTTCTTTTTTGCTGACTTTCTTGCATGTGGGTGATGCACCTGAATGTCGAGCACAATAATAATATTTTTTCTCTGCCATGGAGGTAAGGAGCGTGTTCGTGACCAGCCTTCATGCATGAGAAGCCCATCATATTTTGCCGCTCTCCTTCAAACTCCGAATTTTTACTATTCCAAGGTACATGTCGGAGTTTTCTT
>JAHPZR010053795.1:0-10764 GCA_019787425.1 Platygyra sinensis | reverse complement strand
GCTTTACCTAAAACTTCAATTTGTCAGTTTGAGTGTAAAAACTCTGTGTTGTATTTTATCCCTGTTCTCTTCCATACAAAATAGAACATTTATGAAGGGCTCTTTCTGACCAGATCAATAGTAAATTTTAAAGACCTTTTTTTCATGATAATTATTATTAATATATTTTTCTTTAGAGATGGTTTTATATTTGGCTACTTAAAATTTAGACAACCATTCACCGATGTAAGATATAAATAATATCAGTAAAGCTAAACGCTTCTCGGTTGTACTAATCGATATCATGCATGTTTGAACTGGTTTAGTGTTAACACGGTACCAACGGTGGCAACCTAATAAGAACGTGCTATTCCTCGGAGACACGACATGACTATTTGATAATTAAATTAGTAACTGTTTATGGATGATATGAACATTTGCCTCTTGAATGAAAGAAAATCATTCCTCTTCCATTTTTTTCATAAGTTAATAACATTAGTTCATTTTCCTCCAGCAGGAAAAAATCCAGCATACTTTCCTTTGTATGTTTTTGGGAAAACAAGGGTATCATGTTACAAACTTTGCGAGGAAAACCAAAGTGTCAAGTTACAAATGTTGGCGTTGAAAAAATAAAATTATCACGTTTGCTAGTTCAATGTATCAATGAATTAAAAATCAACGAAATTCAACATAAAACACCACAGTAAAATTTGAAACGTTCTTGACAAACAGTAGTTGTAAGTTATTTTGGGCCTTGAACTAACAAGTTACACACAGGGAACAGATGACTCAAAAAGTACTTACAGTCCTGCATAACACTCTGCACTATCTGAGATTGTCTCACTAGCTGTCTATGCAGATGCTAGATACTAATATATTTTTACTCAAGATTCTTTTTCTGTGCAGTCTGATTCTAACTGGCTTCAAGAGACCATTACTGGACAGTGACTTGTGGTCATTGGAGGAAAAAAGTCTTTCTTGTAATATTGTACCAAGACTTCACAGAGAGTGGAAAAGGAACTTAAAAAATGTCATGGGTGAGTGTTTGTGTGTGGAAGTAACTCTTTCACCAGTTTTTGTTTATTTTGCATCCACTTGACACAGGCCATCTGATAGGGTGTGGAAAAAAATGGAAAATTATGCGGAAATTTTACGCAATATTATGCGGAAGAAAGTGACGATTATGCAGAAAAGACGCCAGATTATGCGGAAATTTGTAAACTTAATAAAGTTGTTCCCTTGGCTTTTTCCAACGTATAAAACACACATTAACATTTTACCGAGAATTCCAGTCCTTAATTTCATGTTTGACTTTTTACTGCTGTTCATGGAGAGGTATTTCTTCGTTCAACGCAGTTTTCCGTAGACAGTACGTAGTTTTCGTTGTTGAGTTTGTCTGAAGCTTAGTAACCAGGTATTAAATTGGTGAGGAAAACTAGACACTGGAGGTCCCAAAACTAGAACCCAGTCCCATCACCAGAAGATGCATGGAACGCCTGGACGTTTAATATTGTTTCACGAATGAAAAGGCGCGTTTTCGGTGCTGTTTTGGGCTGAATAACATCAGAATCTTCAAAATGATCAATCTCTTCGCTATTTTTGTTTCTGAGGATTGTAAGCAGATGCCTTCTCTCTTATATGTAGTAATTTTCTAGTTTTATGCGGAAAAATGCCCCAAGGATGCGGAGGATGCAGAAGTACATTTAGGCGAATCATGCTGATCCGCACCACCGCATCCTGTCAGATGCCCTGTTGACAGTCCTTCAGTCTGGTAAAGGTACAATCTTCGATCAGGTACCTTAATTACAGCTGTATATACATGTGCAATGGCGTGAATCAATGAAAGATGTAAACAAGTTTCTTGAATCCAAAAACTCTTCCACCATGAAAATGTAATGTACCAGCAAAATCTACTCTGTTTTTACTCCGGTAAGGTGACCTGTGATACATGTGCTTAAAGGCAACTCGAAGCAAAAAGAAGAAATCAACTGTCAGTGATTGTGGTCATGAAGTGCTATGCTTCATGCAACACCAGCCGTCCCCACTCAAACTTTTTCAGACTATGAATCGATACATAATTTTTGGTTGGAAGATTCATCCTTTTGCTTTTCCACCAAATGACTGTGGTTTGCTGCAATTGTCTATTTTCTTTTTACATTACGAGGAAATAACCATGTTTGTATCAAACTCAGAAATGGTGCATTTGTGAATTTTTTTTTCAAAATATGTTTGAAGCGGAAACCAACTAAATACATGTACATAATGCTCAGCCAACCAGCATCAAGTACATTGTAATCATGCCCTCTTAATTACCAAAAGTGCCCTGGCTCGTGATTAAGGAAAAATGCCCTCTTTCTAGCCAATCAGCATTCAGTAATTTTGCCTTTTGGTGTGAGGAACACAGTAACCATAAGATAATCTCCTGGTAACATTCCCCTTTATTTCTGATAAGCCTGCATTTGTTTGTTAACACAATTGTCAGGAAAAACAAAGCACTTCAATGTGATGAACGTGAACTTGAAAAGGACCAGCTTCATGGAACCTCTGATGTTACTTTTGCCAGAAAGAAATGCCGTGAACCATCCTTGGTCAAAGCCATGATGAGAGTGTTTGCTCCTTACTTTGTGATTGGAATTGTTTTCAAACTGATCAACGATATATTGCTTTTTATTCAGCCTCATCTTCTAGGGTAAGTGGAGTGTTACAGTTCCAATTTTAAAAACACACCATTTTACAGTATTTGGAAGGCTGCAAATAAGTTTTGAGCCACCTGTTTCCTTTATCTCCACACCTGTAGCAACCATTAACATCAAGGGCCTATCAAACATACTCTGCTCTACATGTACATACATGTAATAGGTCTTATGGGTTATGGCTCTCAATGACTTCTTTGCAGGTATGAAGTACATATGCTGGGGGGGGGGGGGGGGGGGTACTTCTCTTACTGAATTGACAGGGATGATTGTAAGAGATTAGAAGGGGTACCAGGGTCAATTTTTTTAAACTGTTGCTTGAATTCACATGTACCTCTACAAGGCACCACTTCCTATACGTGATAAGTTATTCCTATCGTATTTAATTTCATTTTCAGTTTATAGCCTTAGTGTGCGAAAACGTATTGAGTGTGGTTGTTCATATTTCAAGGATATACCTTTATAAGCCCCAGGCCTTGGCTACATGTACCTGCCCTCCTTCCCTGGGGCATTTCTTCTTTCTTATTAAAATTGCCTGTTAAACAGATTCACTGACTAATGTTTCATTCACTGCATTTTATGAGAGGGGGTGTGGTATAGGAATTAATTTGAAGCAGTATCAAACTGCAAATTTGGGTCAGTAAAATGAATGACAGTCACCTTTCTTGAGAGTTTCCCCCACACCCACACTTACCACTGCCCCCCCCCCCCCCCCCATCCACCAGTGTGTAGTACATTCCCTGTTAATTTGCTGCATTATTAGAAGTTAATAGGTGGACTTTCAGTTTGAAATGAGAAGTCTAGTTTCAAGCCTACCTCATGCTATCATAGGGGTTAGGTTTAAGAACAAAACAAAAAAACTAATGTAAACATTGGCAACATTAATTTATGGGCATGGTTCAAGGGTTAGCCTTATTTTTTTAGTAAATTATTTACATTTTAAACTTGAATATTGGATGAGGCATCTATTGACAGTTTATCTGAGCTTGGAGTATTTTTTATAGTCTTTTGTTTTTTGAGGGACTTACCACGTAATTATGGATCTACCTTTATCTTAAGAGACTTGACATTTTGCCTCGAGAAAAATATGGTACAGTGTTCACTGTAAAATTAAGTGGAAACAATAATTAGTCAAAACAATCCCTCAACCACATAAGAAAATCCAACTTTTACACACCATTAATAATGCACTAGGAAAATTACTTGGAGTGCAGTTTTCAAGGTAACATGAGTGCAACATTTGAAACAGTTAGACAAGTGCAAATTGTAACATGAAGAATATCTGAAGTTTAATATGAAGTACACTCAGGAGGCCACCTATTGGTCATCCAAGCGTACTGTGAATTTGGAAGATGCGTCGCCCTGAAAATAGCCCAAGGTAATTAGCCATTTTCGGAGGCAACTTCCAGGGATAACATGTACACTGAAACCCTGCCAAATATCATCGAAAAAAATCATATGAAAACTTTTCTAAAAAATTAGCACTGTGATTCTCTTGGTTATAACGTACACTTAATTTAATTTCCGCCCCCATTTTACAGACTTCCTTATAGGAATACACAGAGGATAAAGGGAATGATCGCAGACAGGTGGAAGGGTTATGTGTATTGTTGTCTTTATGGTTGTCATAGCAATCTTTCCAAGTGACAGGCAGTACAACATTCACTTCATTAGCATTTAAATCAGCAATGAGAGTCCACACAAGTATAATTGGAGTTGTTTATGCTAAGGTGAGTCATTAGATCTCCTTGTGCAAGTCTGCAAACCATATTGAAATTTGATGTCCAGGGATGGGTACCAAGAGGAAATAATGCGTACAGGGAAAGGGATGTGATGGGGGGGGGGGGGGAAAGGGGGGGGGGGGAGTAGTCACGTAACGAGTAGTAGCGACGTGGGGACCCAGAAGAAAAGAAAAGAGTTATATTATATAATTACCGGTATGTTAAAGAATTGGCTTACAGTATGCGCAGCAATTGTGTGTATCAAGTTACATGCATGGATGCACACAGAAAGTGTAAGGCTATTCACAATTTGTGTCCACGATTAGCTTACATGTATATTAAGCTAAATACTCCGACACTTAAACAAAGTTCATTCATTCATTAGGTAGGACCAGTGTGTATGCTATGTTATAGATTAATATATTATAAGCTTGAGAAGGGAAAGTGCAGGAAGAAGGAAGCACAGTTTTTAATTACGTTGCAATTTAAGAGAAATTTTACTGTTAGTTTAATTCGACATCATTCAAAGAAGAGTAGACTGGAAAGAGTTCTCTGGCAGGGAGAGCTGTTTTACATGCAGTCCTTGACACTTTGAAGTCTTAGCTGTAACAACTCACTTTTTTAGCTAAGCATACAAATGTGACAGAAGAGACATGACTCTTTTGATTTACATTTTTTATCTGTAGGGTCAGTGTTCACAAAACACTTTTTCTTAAATTGTTTTCTGGCTGCCATCTTCAGATATACTGTAAGAATCATTTTATATGCATGTTAATATTCCTCTGGCTGTTTTTTATGTGCTGCTCTCTCTCAATTTCCTGGTGAATCTCTAGGCCTTGTCACTGAGTAGCTTATCAAGAAGAATTTCTACAGCCGGGGAGATGGTGAACCTTATGGCTGTAGATGCACAGCGTGTTATGCAGCTGATTCAGTCCCTCAATCAACTCTGGTCAGCGCCATTCCAAATCTGTGTTGCCATTTACTTCCTGTACGTCACCATGGGTGTGGCTGTTCTGGCCGGACTGGGCATGCTGATAATGTTGATACCGCTGAACCTTCTCATCACGCGACTGGCCAGGAAGATACAGGTGATAACTGCTGTATTCTCGATTTTCACCAGCCATGTGATCAAAACTAAAAATCGTATCCATTCAATGAATAAAGTCAAGAGTCTGGGATACGATAGATGATTGATATTTATATTATAACCAAATCCATGCGCGCGCTCTGATTGGTCAATCAGCTGTGGGTTATTGTGCCGGTAAACCCACGGAAAAATCGTGCGTCTTCTGAATTATTATATAAAAGCAATAGACCACCAGGCTGATAAACCACTTGGGATGTTGGTTGAACACTCGAAGAATTCTTAAACCACTCGCCTGCGGCTCGTGGTTTACAAATTCTTCTCGTGGTCTACCAACATCCCGCGTGGTTTATCAGCTTATAACCCATAGAAACTTGTGGTCTATTGCTTAAATAAACAACCTCGCCAAGATACCGGGGCGCAAACATGGCGGTCGTAAAGTTACATAAACATCAGTCACTGAGTTTTGCTATTGAAACGAAAAATTATAGCTGTTAAGATCCGACACATTGAAATAAATGTTCTTCTAGTGTAAACGCTGCTTAGTTACATGTAGCAAAAACTAAAGTGATAACTCATCTTTTGACTTACGCGACAGCCTTCTCGGCCCATCATTTTCATGTCACGCAACGCAAAAGCTCGGAAATCCAAGCATGCTCTATTACAATGAGAAGAACCCTGTCGAGCTAAAACATTGTGAAACGTCAAGTTCCTGTAGGGTCTTTTATCTGATGAAACTAAAACCTGAGATGGAAAGGTAATAATTATTCAATTTTGAAATATGATTACGTCACATGAAAACCAAAAGTACGCTTCAGCATGTACTGTTTGCTTTAGCATCATTTACAGCCAAACAAAGAAAGCCAAGTGTATAATTATAGTCTGTAAGCAGAATCACGTTGGAGCACAAGCGCGCGGGGCCGCGAGTGTAAAGTTGAGCGGCTTCAGGAAACTGACTTTCTTAGCGCCTCTTCACCAGACTCCTTCTCGCCTGATCGCTTTGCTCTTTGCCTCTCACGCGCGTGACTCGGCTAAAATTTGTACTACAATAACATGGTAAATTGTAGGCATTTTGTAAGTGCGCCAAGAACTGTCGAACTTTATAGGATTCCGGACTCTACTCGGCGAAGCGAACCTTAACACGCGACTACACGACTACCTGCAGCTAACGGCAAACATCGCCGGGAAGCTCAAAAGATTTAATTAAGTTAAACACAAAGTATAAAATGGAACTGGAACTCTTACGGAGGTCAAGCCATGGCTGGCACAAGAATTCTTAAGTATGCGTATGGATGTATTGTTTACAAACGTTTTTATTTACAGGTAAAGCAACTAGAAAATGCCGATGAACGGATCAAGCTGACAAACGAACTACTCAGTGGAATTAAGGTAATGTCAACCCAAGGAATAAAGCAGGCCACAAGCTCACAAGTACGCATTGTGGACCAATTTTGAAAAAAAGTAACTTTCTCAAAAAGAGTGAGTAAAAGAACATGAAAATGACTTGATTTTTAGTTTACCATTCACCACCAGTATATGAACAGCTGTAGTGTGGGTTGACATATATGATATCGTTTTTCCAGTACCTGCATGTTTAACAAGTAGATTCCGTATTACACCTGGGCACTCATATGTTCAGTAGTAGATCACAGTTGACAGCATGTGGTAAGAACGGAAAAGTGACACACAAGCCATTAGACATGTGACTACCGCCGTTACTGATGTTCCAACCACATTTTGGTGTCTTCTGTGATCTTTAACTGAACAGACACATGGCAACGTGGAATCTAATTGTTTTATATAATGAAGGAATTTGCGTGTCCTCCAACAGATCATAAGTAGGCGCTAAACAAAATACGAGAATAATATGAACTATGAAATATTAATTAGTAATGCAAATGTGTTACTGGTGACTGTATTTCTAGGTGCTTAAACTTTATGCTTGGGAAGAATCCTTCATGACCAAGATCACTGAGTTTAGAAATAAAGAACTTCGTCATCTCACCAATAGTATGTACTTGGGAGCAGCTGTTTCCTTCACTTTCATCTGTGCTCCATTTTTGGTGAGGAAGTGTTTCAGTCTTTTCCAATAATTATTACGATACCGAAGTCTCTGACAACTATATCTCAGACTTTTGAAAATGTTATGGTTAGGCTATGTATTTCACTGCTCAGGTTTTTGAATTCATAACGGCGCTAGCTAAAATCAGACTCAAACGTTAGGCTGTATATCTCTGATACTTTTTGATGCCATTTCTCTCATCGTCTCTGATGTCTCATATTATGACACCATCACCTGTTTGTAGTTTAAGGTTCCATGGAAAATGCCTATTTTTTGTAGAATATTGGTGACACATTTATATAAGGTTAAGGAGAAAGAAGTGATGGTGGCTAAGGGAATTTGAAATAAATGAAGGAAAATGATGATTTATTGAAGATTTGACATCAGTGTTCACGTGTTGGACAATAAGTCAACCCGTACTTGGATTAGCCTGAGAGAACTTGGCCGTCTACAGGTATCTTAACTTCCCTGAAAATTCGGGTAAACGTTGATAAAAAAACAGTGACTCCTCAACTTTTACTTAATCTCAAACCATTACCTCTAAGTACATGTAAGTTGAAAACAAACTAATGTCTTGATTTTTTTTGTCCTGTTTTCCTGACTTGTTTCTCCTGCAGGTCTCTTTGGCCACATTCGCTGTATACGTTTTGCTTGGAAATGAACTGACAGCTGGTAAAGCCTTTGTAGCGATCTCCTTGTTTAACATCCTTCGTTTTCCTCTTACCATGCTACCAAGAGTAGTTATGAACTTTATTCAGGTATGTAGGACCCGTCAACGTACATTGTGACTCTTTACAGATGGAGGACAAATTTCAATTGGCTGATCATATGTTACGTGGCACGCCTGTGTAATGGGCCATCTTACAGTTTTGTGCTTGTGTCCTTTGAAAGCTTGGCTGGAGGTGACCTTGCTTTAATGCAGTCCTCTCTGCTTTTCGCATGCAAATGCCTACTAGTTAGCATAAGAACAGCTTGATTTCCACTACAAAAACAGTGAGGTCTGTATCAAGACAAGGTCACCCCCAGCGGCGTTGCGATTCAGAGGCCAGGTCACTGAGCAGACATCAGTAAAATGGACCATTCTCGAGGGTAAGGAACTTGATCACTTAAGCTGTGCGTGTGCTGGTCTTGAACAATAAGTCTGTGGCAAATCTGTGATTCAGGGCTCGAAATTAAAAAAACCGTTGGGTCGCGTTTTGGCGACTAACTGGAGAATATAGTCGCCAGATGCAATTTTCATTCGCCAGTTTGTAAAAATCAAAATAATTTCAGGTTCCGCTTGTTGAAAGTGTTTGATATCGTCTGGCATGGCGTGGGACACATTCATACAATAAGTATTTTTTGACTTACTTATCCATTTCCTTTTAATAGCGTAACACTTTTCATTTAGCGCGGCGGCGCCCAACTTGCATGTTTCGCCGAAAACAGAGATTTACCTGGATTTTAGCATCAAAAATGCTGGGTTCGTTTTCGCGGTAGAAACTGTAGAAATTGTATGCGACTTCTCAGTTTTCGCATACAATTTCTACAGTTTTAATAAATATATCGTTGTTAAGTTGAGTTTGGTACAGAGAAACTAAAAAAATGCTCGCAGAAGATTGCTAAACTTAAGAAATAAACACAGCGTTTTCGTTCCCAACGTAACCTTCATCTAAAAATATAGGGAGGGAGGGTTCGCAGGTTATTCCCAACGCGGCTATTTTTATCCTGGAAAGAAATTTGATCGGGGCAGATTTTGATCACGTGCTATAGTCAACCACTTCTGAGCCGTGAGCGCGCGTCACGCAATCAACAAAACAACGCTATAAATTGTAATTTTCGCCAAGCTTCATCTAAACACTTGATTACCTTGAGCCTAAAGCTTACCTTTTCTTCTCAAAATCGTTATCGTTCAGCGGTCTTTGCAAAATTCTGCGGCTCCTGGGCGGTTCCGAGAGAGAAACTCTAATGGCGTCTAAGAAAATATTGCGAACAGAAGTCCGTAAAGTTTGGAGGGAATGTGGGTATTTTATTGCGATTTGGCCCATTCTGTTACGACGAACGCAAAGCAGGACAAGATAAGATGTTTATTTTAACTTTAATGCTTTATTGTACTTCTAAATCATGCAAAATTCAGGTCGCCAAAGTGGCGACTAAACAACAATTTTAGTCGCCAAGGAGGAAAAGTTAGTCGCGTTGGGGACCGTATTGGTCGCAATTTCGAATCCTCACTGAGGATGCTTTGAACTTCAGTTGAATATTTAAAAGTAGGTCGATTTCATTTGGGGATGTAACTTTATGACTTCAATAGCCCTCCTTCGAAAAATTGTGTAGTCCTTTAGAGTTTCTTAGGGGAATGTTGGGATAATTTTATGAGTTTATTGCAGCTACAGATCGCTGATGTACCATGGTATTTTTCTTTTGAAACAGAAAAAGGCAAGGTTTGCCTAGTGTTCTAAAGATAAACTATCAAAATAAAGTCATGGAAATGACGCAGTGGCGTGTGTTCACCTGTGTTCAGTGACACCATAGTTTTAGTTTTGGGCAAACAATTGTCCGAACTGTTTTTCTGATTTTGTTTTTGTCTAGGCTCAAGTTTCATTCCATCGCCTCGAGCAATTCCTAAAACTTGATGAATTAGAACCCGAAAACGCCATTGGAAGCATGCCGTCACCATGTAAGTTTAAACTCTGTGCAAGAGACACATCACGCTATAAGACACCACATACTGCCTGAACATTTGCTTGAATGATGCAACCGCAGCTCACTTGTCAAGATGACCGCCGGCCTGCTTGTCCGAATGACACTGCTCTTCGCTGTGCATGTCAGTTGGTCTAGAGAAGTCCTGCATTCATAGTACTAATCCACTAGGATAAATGTCATTAGGTTATTTCGACATTTTGTGGCAGTCCTCACTGATACATGAAAACCACCCAAGAAGGTTCGACAGCCATGATCCCCATTTCCTCTACTGGATGTGGAATGTTACATCCCAATGACTGTGCCACAGTTGCGTGACTCTGTTAATATGATCTCTATTTCTTCCATTACCAGGTTCAACCCTGGCATGTCGCATTGAAAATGGAACCTTTTCTTGGGACAAAACTGAAGACACTTCTGTCTTAAGAAAGTAAGAAAACTCTTAGCCTTGCTGTTAAGCAGGCTATTTAGTCTTCGTAAACTAATTCAGGTGCAGGAAATCAGGTGTTACCTTCTGAGCATTAGCCGAGAAAGATATTGGGGAAT
>JAHPZR010053794.1:27500-28917 GCA_019787425.1 Platygyra sinensis | reverse complement strand
CCGATCTACAATCACTTTTTTGAGACAATTAACGGTACTAGCACCATTCGCGCTTACTCGCAGCAAGAGAAATTTGTCCTGGAGAGCTATCGACGTGTGGACGAGTCCCAAGTGGCGCATTATCCCGCTATTTGTGCAAATAGGTAGCTCCTAATATTTATTCAGAGTAATACCGTCCTAGGATTTACCAACTTTTGAGAAGTTTTGGGTGGGCTTACAGATGCGTTTGTATTTTTTGCGATAAATACCCGAACAAAATCAACTGTAAGTAAGTAAGTAAGTAAAAACTTTATTTAGGTGTCAAAAACCTTGTAGCCTGGGTGATACCCATACTAATTAGGGGACACAACAAAAAAAGAATGCTAACAGTAATAAAAGTAACAAATATGTAGTGTTAAAAAATGATCGCTTATTAAAATCTCTAACTATATATATATAAAGATCATGTGGAGCAGAGAATGTAGCCCTTGCAGCCGGTGTCTATTAAGTTAGTTAAATCAATGTTGCGAATGTTGTCAAAACTTCGTTTCGTGTTCCTTAGCAACTCCCGTGGTTTTAGAGAGGTACACAGCTGAAAAGTTCGCATCTTGAAAAGCCGTTTTAAAGGTTTTCATAGAAAAAACTACTTTTCCAGCAAATTTGTTTAGGTCAATGAAAACGGACAGGGGACGAGATACTGTAGTGTGTACAAGCACACATACGTGAACTTTAGTTTAACTCAGATTTCGGAGTAGCTTTTCATTATGTTTATGTCCCCAAGCAATACCTGAAATACTGATTCAAAATAGAGGGTTTTCATTGGAGTGTCGAAAAATAATTGGTTTTGCACTTACCACGCCTCATGATTGGCTTAAAAACTCGCGCCAATTATTCCTCCAGCAACAAGTAAAATGAAAACCAGTCGTGACTCAGTCGCATACGTTTTCCCGGGCGTTGCGTCAGCTACATGAAATTACGTAGAGTTTGGATTGGTTCACTGTGTTGTCTGTGTCCTTTGTGATTGGCTACAGTAGTTACTTTGGTTATGGTTTTACGACACTCAGTTGAAAACTGCTCAGCCTACTACATGTAGGACTACAATGAATGTTGCCTAAAAGCAAGGGAGGGGAGAGTGGGGTTGACCCATCGTGCTGTGCAGCACCAGCTGACAATAACCCAACCTGTTATTTCCATATATTGACTGATCACTTAAAAAAAGCATTTGACATTACCAACCTTAAAACCTTCGACCCCAAGTTAATGCGGTTTTTTTGCCTTTTTGCCTCTTCTTTTCTTTTCTTTTTTTTTTTTTTTTGATTCGCTATTATTCATTTGTGTTTAGGTGGTTAGCTCTCCGTCTGGAGTTTATTGGAGCTGCTATTCTGTTTTTTGCCTCTTTGTTTGCTGTGATTTCCAGAGAGACTATAGCACCGGGTCT
>JAHPZR010053794.1:0-12500 GCA_019787425.1 Platygyra sinensis | reverse complement strand
TAGTGTGTACTCGTATTTTGCATCGAAATTCTAGTCGCAGGGACCACATTTTTGGTCCCTGCGACTGATCCCACGAATTACGCTGGTTTGATTTCTGGGACTAGTCGCAGGGACCAATAGTCCCACGAATCAGTCAATTTTTCTAGTGTGTACCTGGCTCACTAGGGGATAAGTCCCTGCGACTAGTCCCCTAGTGTGTGCCTAGCTTTAAACCTCACGGGTAACATGGAATGAACGAAAGAGAGATTAAAACATCACAGCCTACTTCGATTGTTTTCATGGCTGCCATTTTCACCAGCATAAGTGTCAAGAAACTCAGCAAACCGGCCTTGTGATTCTATGAGCTCTGCGTAGGTCCCCACCTAGAGGAAGAATCCAGAAATATCAGCACGAATTTCTTTAATCAGTTTTCAAGACAAGATCAACCAAACGATAGCACAATTCCTAACAGGAAATTAAATACATACACGGTCTATCAACGTAATCAAACTTCTCTCTTTATTTTTTTTAAATTCTACGTGGTTTATATAGAAGAATTTTGTTGTCGGGCAGGACATCGGTCTGTCAATCTTTTACGTAGTTTCTTTGCGAAGAATGAGAGTATTTTTACCGTTTTCTTGTCGTACTTTTTAGTTGCAAATTTGGAATTTGCCGGTTTTTGAAAACAGGGAGAAAAAAAAGCTTATGGTCGTTCCATGGAAACGGGAAACGGTCCGTATGGCGAAACATCGGACAAGAAAGAACCAAACAGAACGCTCGAATTTACTTCACAACTACCTTGCCATATAATAAAGGTTCTTATTTCCAAAATATAGCGTTTATTCTAATATAATAAAGCCTATGAAATGCAATAATAAAGGGAAAAAATCCTAGGCAGAGCACTGGCAGAATTATAAGACCACAATACTCAGTGTACTGTGAATGATTCAATGTACATGTACATGTAAAGGCCACACACATGAGTACAAGTTGTTAATTAAAAAATGAAACTAGGAACCTAATTTCACAGAAAGAACCTATGGATGCTCACTTGAAAACACCCTATGGTACTTACATGTATGTGCGGGTTTCTACAGTATAGCTTTGGATATCACTTCCTTTATCCTTGTCTCTTGACTGATAAATAGCACGTGCTATGTTGCAAGTAGAAATACCTCTGGTAGAACTTAGAGGGTGAAATTAAAGGAATTGCCTCACTCACCGGAGGTGGTTTTCAGGAGGATCCCGTGAATAAACAGTCCGTTATGAAAGCGTTTGAAACACTACAAGAAAATGTTATTGACGACATAAGTTCCTACAGAAGGAAATATCTCAGATGAAACTGTGCACTAACCAATGATCTACAGTCCAAACAACTCTGGGAAGACTTTAAGCATTGAATACGTCTGTAAGCGCGCAAGTATTTCTGGGATGGGTAACTCGGGGTTTGTACTGCTAAATGACCCGATACATTTGGCAAACAGTGACAGATGACGAGTCACTAAGGTTAGAGTCGTGTTATTCTATACATTACTACAAGTATGTTGTATTTCTGTTTCGTTGAAATTGATAACTTAGTTATTGCAGTAGTAAGAGCATAGCTAATAAAACGACAAAAATAGCATTTAGTGTATACCTCAGAAATTTCACCATCTTGGATAACTATGATTTGGTCCATATGTGGTAAAAACCTCACGCTGTGTGTAACAAGAACACGAGTCTGAAAAGAAAAAAAAAAAGAAATCATTCTACAGCTATTGTACGGTGCAGAAGTGGAACAAAACCATAACTAGTAGCAGAGTCTTTGCCGATCACAGCATGAAATTTTAAATTGACGCATCCGAAAAGATTCCCTAAAGATTGCGTAAAGAATCACTTTACGGAGCTAAACGTGCTTCTTTACAAGTGCGTAAAGAACCTCTTTACGCACAGAAACCATAGTGCGTAAAGAATGCGTAGAGAGACTAAAATCGTTATCATTACGCTTTAGTTTCCAATACGACTTTGAGTAGAGAAGGCAGTACACTAGACACGAATTGACTACAAACAATTTAAAGAATCTGCAAAAACGTACATCAGGGCTTGAAAAAAAATTGAAATTCGAACTTGGGCTTTAGACAAGTAACTCTTGACTTTCGCTTGCCCGCCGGGCTGGGCATGCATGTTTTGGTTTTGTTTATTTATGACTTCAGGGCTCGAAGTGAACTTTTTAATCCACTTGCAAAGTTTTGCCAGTAAGATTTTTTCCACTAGCAAACTGGTGAGGCCACTAGCAAATTCTTTCCAAATGTTTGGGAGACATGGATGATTCTAACTCGCAAACGTTTGTAAGTGGATATTTTTCTCACTCGCAGATTATCAAAATCACTCGCATTTTGCGAGTTTGCGAGCGTTAATTTCGAGCCCTGGACTTGACTGGCACAAGACCCTTCGGGGCCTCTGTCCGTCAGGCAAGTAGACATGACAAATTAATAGCCCCCACACGACTGACCAGAGGGCACATTTCGTGAGTCCTATACATGTTTGGCCCTTTGGGTGTAATATCAAAGGAGATGTGGTAAAACAGAGTTCTGATGGCCCATACATTCTTTGTTAAACTTAAAGTTTTACAACCCACATCACACAAAAAGCTGGAATTTCTTTCGACATTTCACCGATCCACACCCTTCCAATATTCCGAGTTAATATTAGTGTAGCTCGATCAGAGACTGAAGCTTACGAGGTATAAATATCGACCTTAAAGACTTCTGCACAGTATACAATTTCTTTTCCATCGCTTCAATATTAATTTTACCTTTTTCTTAAGCAGCCCCTGAGGCCCAATGACTTCTTCAAAAATATGTTTTCCAACGTGTGAATCAACGGCACTGAGTGGATCATCGAGCAGGTAGATATCAGCGTCAAAATATACAGCGCGAGCTAAGCTGACTCGAAGCTTCTGTCCACCACTAAGGTTTATACCCTTAAAGAAAACACACACAAAAAATAAAACAACGGTTACGAGTAGCAGTTAGTACTGATGGACATAGCAGAAATTTTCATGTTGCATTAGCCTTGAACAAGCATTTGTTTTGTTAGGAAAAAATGTTATTGAGAAACGCCGCCTTCATTGAAACTTTATTTTTAGCAGATGAGATAACACGACATTAACAGCTTTAAATCCTATTCAGTAAGTAGGAAGGCTTTAGGCCCTGTACACACGTATCCAGGTATTTTTTAATCCGCAATTTTTTCTTTTCCAACTCAAAAAATTTCCCCGTCCACACATAATCTGCAGATTCGTTGCGGATTTATTATTTCCACTCTGGAGAGCAGATTCAAAAATATCCGGATTCACCAGGTGCGTGTTAACAGAAGCCGTACCCAGTTGCAGGTTTTAACACCTTCCACAAATTAATAGCGAAGCGCGCGAAGTCTAAAAATAGAATGCAAATCACTGAATTCCCCGCGAGACTCAGTCGACATAAGCTTGTTCTGAGGGAAATACAGGGAATTTAAGCAAAATTTTTGTTTCACAAGTGTTTTAGGAACACCGGCTTTTGCTCTTAAAGAAATCTTCAAAATCATCCAACAGTCCAGTTTGTTTGTCTGAGTCTTGTCTGAGTCTTGTCTGAGTCATGACGTCACTCGCGCGCTTCGCTATTGAATTTGCACTGTAATATTGCATAAATTTATCTACTTTGTTGTAATTTTTTTTCATTTTTTCTAATTTCTGACATTACTTAGCTCGAAGAAAAATTAATTAGCAACACTGCTACTCTGTAAATTCGAGAGTAAATAAATTTGTGAAGATGACAATCAAGGCATCGCATGTCATAAGTCAAAAACTTTGATACATGTATTTACATGGAAACTTGACAGGTAGGTTTTATAAATTTTGAATTTTCTGTAACTTTATCATGAATAAGTGCCAGTATTAAAGAAGAAAAAAAAAATACGTGTCTGTCCGTACGCCGATGCGTGTTACAAAAATAAAATGAAGATCTATGTCAAACTTGGTACAGAATCAAAGAAAACGATAAGTGCGCCTTCTTTCTTGCAAACAAACATCGTCATATAAGAAAAGACAGACATTCAAATTTAAAGCAATTTTTTCGCACCTTTTCGCCAATTTCTGTCATATCACCTGCTGGTAAGACCTCGATATCAGGATCTAAGGCGCATGCACTAATCACGTGCTTGTAACGCTCAGTGTCACGTGGCTGGCCAAAGAGTACATTTTCTTTAAGCGTGGCATTCATGATCCAAGCCTGCTGAGGAACGTAAGCAGTGGTTCCCTGAAAAGACAAGGAAAACATCTAAGAAAAAAAAAGCATGCTACATTACCGCCGGCATGGAAAATGGAAAACAGAAACCTGTGAGTAAGTAAGTAAGTAAGTAAGTAAGTAAAAACTTTATTTAGGTGTCAAAAACCTTGTAGCCTGGGTGATACCCATACTAATTAGGGGACACAACAAAAAAAAGAATGCTAACAGTAATAAAAGTAACAAATATGTAGTGTTAAAAATGATCGCTTACTAAAATCTCTAACTAATTTATATATATATAAAGATCATGTGGAGCAGAGAATCCAGCCCTTGCAGCCGGTGTCTATTAAGTTAGTTAAATCAATGTTGCGAATACGATTTATGAATGCTTTCAATGTCTTAGCTGATCTGTCAGCCGTAGCCAGTTTTCCCCCTAGTTTTGGCCCTAAGCCTTTTACATTTAGTAGGGGTGTTGCTAACCAACGTGACTAATGCCATGGCAACAAGATGAACTGAAAACGTACGTAATGCTAGGTCATCCCTCAATGGACAACAACAGTCAGAAATTTCCCGCAGAACTGATAAAGTTTTCACTTGGAGGCGGTGTGTCATTTAATCTTGAAAGCAGCTTGCACAAAAGGGCTGTTGTTATGGTACGGATGTAATAAGTCTACCTTAACTCAGTTACAAACCTTAACATAAACTTTCCCGTGCAATTTCTCGGTTTCCCCAAGAAGAGCAGATAGCAGGGTTGATTTTCCACATCCAACCTGACCGACCACGGCAACAAGTGAACCGCTTGCAATATTCACACTGATGCTTGAAAAGTAAAGGAAATTGGAATGAACAAGAGTCCGAGATATAGAATGTGGAATAATGTGAATAATGCGTCTTCGCTCGGCTGGCTCGTTGGCAATTATCCCAAACTGTGACTTAACTCTCTGCCTGCCTACATGTCTGTCTGTCTGTCTGTCTGTCTACTGTCTACTGTCTCTGTCTGTCCACCCGTCTATCTCAGTGTCTGTCTGTCTATCTCAGTGTCTGGCAGTATGTCTCTCTGCTTGGCAGAAGGTCTGTTTGTCTGGCAGATTGCTTGTCTGTCTACTTCGCAGTACGCTTGTCTCTCTGCCTGGCAGTCTCCTTGTCTGTCTCTGGCTGTATTTCTGACCGTCTGTCTATCCCTATCTGGCTGGCTGTCTGTGTTACGAATTTCCATTTTTTACATTATTAACGTAATTACCCATTATCTGGCCATTTCTGGCCTTTAAACTTTGGCGATCTAGTCTTGAAGTCGTAGGTTGAAAGGCCGCCCAGGAAGAATAGGCCTTTTGCAACAGTTGGTCACGTGACCGATAATTTCTAAACTTTTAGCTACAGCAAAATGAATTTCAGAGCTGGAAAGAGCATGTTTTAAATAACCAGGACACCAATTTTCAGACCAATGCCGTATAAGGTTGAGATTTAATGACGATTTGAATATTGCAAAAATTAGAAGGTTTTGTATGGAAGCGAGGAAGCTTTGCCCTCCAGAAACCTTTTCTGTTATTAATCACAACCAAAAGAAGCTGCTGGCATATAACCATTGGAGATAGAAAGAGGGGTAAAATATTAGGAAAAATGGAAATTTCTAGGCCCTTACACCGAAAGGCAAAGATTTTATGGCAGCTTGAAAACTTGCAAAATTACAAGGATTTGTATGGAAAACCACTGGAGCGTGACTGGAGGGCAAAGCGACTTCTTCTCATACAAATCCTTCTAATTTTTAACGTCCATAAAAATTCCTCCTTAAAAGATATAAACCTGAAAATTTGCATGTAAGCTTATTTGGAACTGTTCTTTCCATTTCTGATAACATTATGCATTACCAATGATTAATCAGTGTGTTCTTGAAAAGCACGTCACGTGACCAACTGTTGCAAAAGGCCTATTCCCCCAATATCTTTCTCGCTAATGCTCAGAAGGTACACCTGATTTCCTGCACCTGAATTAGTTTACGAAGACTAAATAGCCTGCTTAACAGCAAGGCTAAGAGTTTTCTTACTTTCTTAAGACAGAAGTGTCTTCAGTTTTGTCCGCAAGAAAAGGTTCCATTTTCAATGCGACATGCCAGGGTTGAACCTGGTAATGGAAGAAATAGAGATCATATTAACAGAGTCACGCCACTGTGTGCACAGTCATTGGGATGTAACATTCCACATCCAGTAGAGGAAATGGGGATCATGGCTGTCCGAACCTTCCTTGGGTGGTTTTCATGTATCAGTGAGGACTGCCACAAAATGTCGAAATAACCTAATGACATTTATCCTAGTGGATTAGTACTATGAATGCAGGACTTCTCTAGACCAACTGACATGCACAGCGAAGAGCAGTGTCATTCGGACAAGCAGGCCGCGGTCATCTTGACAAGTGAGCTGCGGTTGCATCATTCAAGCAAATGTTCAGGCAGTATGTGGTGTCTTATAGCGTGATGTGTCTCTTGCACAGAGTTTAAACTTACTGGTGACGGCATGCTTCCAATGGCGTTTTTCGGGTTCTAATTCATCAAGTTTTAGGAATTGCTCGAGGCGATGGAATGAAACTTGAGCCTAGACAAAAACAAAATCAGAAAAACAGTTCGGACAATTGTTTGCCCAAAACTAAAACTATGGTGTCACTGAACACAGGTGAACACACGCCACTGCGTCATTTCCATGACTTTATTTTGATAGTTTATCTTTAGAACACTAGGCAAACCTTGCCTTTTTCTGTTTCAAAAGAAAAATACCATGGTACATCAGCGATCTGTAGCTGCAATAAACTCATCAATTATCCCGAAAACATTCCCCTAAGAAACTCTAAAGGACTACACAAATTTTTCGAAGGAGGGCTATGATTCCCCTGTGCTGACGTCATAAAGTTACATCCCCAAATGAAATCGACCCTACTTTTTAATAATGTCAACTGAAGTTTCAAAGCATCCTCAGTGAGGATTACGGAAATTGCGACCAATACGGTCCCCAACGCGACTAACTTTTCCTCCTGGGGGGGGGGGTGGCGACTAAAATTTGTTGTTTAGTCGCCACTTTGGCGACCTGAATTTTGCATGGATTTAGAAGTACAATAAAGCATTAAAGTTAAAATAAACATTCTTATCTTGTTCCCTGCTTTGCGTTCGTTCGTAACAGAATGGGCCCAAATCGCAATAAAAAACCCCACATTCCCTCAACTTTACGGAACTTCTGTCGCATATTTTCTTAGACGCATTAGAGTTTCTCTCTCGGAAACGGCCAGGAGCCGCAGAATTTTGCAAAGTACCCCCGCTGAACGATAACGAATTTTGAGAAGAAAAGGTAAGCTTTATGCTCAAGGGAATCACGTGTTTAGATGAAAGCTTGGCGAAATTACCAATTTATTAGCGTTGTTTGGTATGATTTGCCTGACGCGCGCTCACGGCTCAGAAGTGGTTGACTATAGCAAGTGATCAAATCTGCCCCGATCCAAATTTCTTTCCAGGAATAAAAATAGCCGCGTTGGGGAATACCTGCGAACCTCCCTCCCATATTTTAGATGAAGGTACGTGGGAACGAAAAAACCCGCTGTGTTATTCTTAAGTGTCTAGGCAATCTTCTGCGAGTATTTTTTAGTTTCTCTGTACCAAAATCAAACTTAAACAAACGACTATATTTATTAAAAATGGAGAAATTGTATGCGAAAACTGAAGAAGTCGAACAATTTCTACCAGTTCTACCGCCCCCCCCCCCCTGCAAACCGAAAACCCAGCATTTTTGATGCTAAAATCCAGGTAAATCTTCTGTTTTCGGCGAAAACATGCAAGTGTGGGCGCCGCCGCGGCTAAATTGAAAAGTGTTCGTATTAAAAGGAAATGGATAAGTAAGTCAAAAAAAATACTTATTGTTATGCAATGTGTCCCAACGCTCATGACAGACGATATCAAACACTTCAACAAGCGAACCTGCAAATTATTTTGGATTTTTACAAATGGCGAATGAAATTTGCATTTCTGGGACTATATTCTCCAGGTAGTCCGCCAAAACGCGAACCCAACGGTTTTTTAAATTTCGAGCCTCAAGCCCTGAATCACAGATTTGCCACGAGACTTATGTTCAAGACCAGAACCACGACACAGCTTAATGGATCAAGTTCCTTACCCTCGAGAATGGTCCATTTTATGAAGTCCTCGCTCAGCTAGTGACCTGGCACTCTGAATCGCAAAACGCCCGCTGGGGTGACCTTGTTTGATACAGACATCACTGTTTATTGTAGTGGAAATCAAGCTGTTCTTATTGCTAACTAGTAGCATTTGCATGCGAAAAGCAGACCGAGGATATGCATTAAAGCAGGTCACCTCCAGCCAAGGATTTCAAGGGACCACAAGCACAAAACTGTAAGATGGCCCATTACACAGGTTCGTGCCCACCGTAAACATATGATCAGACAATTGAAATTTGTCCTCCATCTGTAAAGAGTCACAGTGTACGTTGAACTGGGTCCATACATACATGAATAAAGGTAATAACTACTCTTGGAGCTGGTAGATGTTACAACGTAAGGATGTTAAAAACAAGGAGATCGCTACAAAGGCTTTAACAGCTGTCCAGTTCATTTCCAAGCAAAACGTTAGACAGCCGAATGTGGCCAAAGAGACCGCAGGAGAAACAAGTCAGGGGCAAAACAGACAAAAAAAATCAAGACATTAGTTTTGTTTTCAATTACATGTACTTAGAGGTAATGTTTGAGGATTAATGTAAAAAAGTTGAGGACGTCACTGTTTTTTATCAACTGTTACCCGAATTTTCAGGGAAAAGTTTTAAAGATACCTGTAGACGGCCAAGTTCTCTCAGGCTACTCCAAGTAGGGTTGACTATGTCTGTCCAACACGTGAACACGATGTAAATCTTCAATAAATCATCATTTTCCTTTCATTTATTTCAAAATTCCCCTAGCCAACATCACTTCTTTCTCCTTAACCTTATATAAATGTGTCACCAATATTCTAGCAAAAAATAGCAGTTTCCATGGAACCTTAAACTACAAACAGGTGATGGTTCATATATGGACTCAGAGACGATGAGAGAAATGCATCAAAAGTATCAGAGATATACAGCCTAACGTTTGAGTCTGATTTTAGTAGCGCCGTTATGAATGCAAAAAACCTGAGCAGTGAAATACATAGCCCTAACCAGACATTTCAAAAGTCTGAGATATAGTTGTCAGAGACTTCGATATCGTTAATAATTATTGGAAAAGACCTGAAACACTCCTCACCCAAATGGAGCATCAGATGAAAGTGAAGGAAACAGCTGCTCCCAAGTACATACTATTGGTGAGATGACGAAGTTCTTTATTCTAACTCAGTGATCTGGTCATGAAGGATCTCCCAAGCATTAAAGTTTAAGCAACCTAGAATACAGTCACCGTAAACACATTGCATTACTAATTAATATTTCATAGTTCATATTATTCTAGTATTTGTTTAAGCGCCTACTCTATGATCTGTTGGAGGACACGCAAATCCTATTATATTAAAACAATTAGATTTCCCACGTTGCAATGTGCTGATTCAGTTAAAGATACAGAAAGACAACCAAAAATGTCGGTTTGGAAACATCAGTAACGCGGTTAGTCACAATGTCTATGGCTTGTGTGTCCACTTTCCGTTCTTACCACATGCTGGTCAACTGTGATTATACTGAAACATATGAGTAGCCCAGGTTGTAATACCGAATCTACTGTAAACATGCAGTACTGGAAAAACGATATCATATATGATCAACCACCACACAGCGTTTCATATATGGGCGTGAATGGTAAACTAAAAACAAGTATTTTCATGTTCTTTTTGCTCCACTGCTTTTGAGAAATGTACTTTTTTTTTCAAATGGCTCCACAATGCGACTTGTGAGCTTGGGCTGCTTTCTATTCCCCCCCTTGGGTTAGGAAATTACCTTAATTCCAATGAGTAGTTCAGTTTTTGTCAGCTTGATCCGTTCATCGGCATTTTCTAGTTGCTTTCACCTGTAAATAAAACGTTGTAAACAATACATCCATACGCCATACATCAAGAATTCTCTGTGCCAGCCATGGCTTGACCTCCGTCCTAGAGTTTCCAGTTCCATTTTATACTCTTTGTGTTTAACTTAATTAAATCTTTTGAGCTACCCGGCGATGTTTTGCGTTTAGCTGCGGTAGTCGTGTAGTCGCGTGTAAGCGTTCGCTCGCCGGCAGGCATAGAGTCCGGAATCCTATAAAGTTCGACAGTTCTTGGCGCATCTTACAAACATGCCTACAATTTACCATGTTATTGTAGATACAAAATTTTAGCCGAGTCACTGCCGTGATGAAGCAAATGAGCAAGCGATCAGGCGAGAAGGAGTCCTGGTGAGAGGCGCTAAGAAAGTCAGTTTCATGAAGCCCCGCTCAAACTTACACTCGCGCCCGGCGCCGCTTGTGCTCCAACGTTGATTCTGACTTACAGACTATAATTAACACTTGGCTCGCTCTTTGTTGGCCTGTAAATGATGCTAAAAGTCAAACATGTACATGCTGAACGCGTACTTTTGGTTTGATGTGACGTAATCATATTTCAAAATTGAATAATTATTACCTTTCCATCTCAGGTTTAGTTTCATCAGATAAAAAGACCCTACCAGGAACTTGACGTGTCACCAATGTTTTTAAGCTGGACAGGGTTCTTCTGTCATTGTATAACTCGATGCAGCTTTGGATTTCCGAGCTGTTGGTTGCGTGACATTTTGCTAAAATGATTGGGCCGAGAAGGCTGTCTGACGGAAGGTCAAAAAGATGAGTTATCATTTAGTTTTTTGCCTACATGTAACTAAGCAGCTGTTTACACTAGAAGAAACATTTATTTCAATGTGTCGGATCTTACAACAAGCTATAATTTTCGTTTCAATAGCTAAAAATCAGTGACTGATGTTTATGTAACTTTACCAGACCTCCATGTTTGCGCCCCGGAATATTGGCGAGGTTGTTTATTTAATCAATAGACCACAAGTTTCTATGGGTTCTAAGATATAAACCACGCGGGATGTTGGTAGACACTGAGAAGAATTGTAAACCACCCCCCTCGAGCCGCAGGCGAGTTGGGTTTAAGAATTCTTCGATGTGGTTCAACCAAACATCCCAAGTGTTTATCAGGCCTGGTGGTCTATTGCTTTATATAATAATTTCAGTAAGACGCACGATTTTTCCGTGGGTTTACCGGCCACAATAACACAGCTGATTTGACCAAATCATGAGCGCGCGCATGGATTGGTCTAGTAAGTAAATATCAATCATCTATCGTATCCCAGGACTCTTGACTTTTATTCATTGAATGGATACGATTTAGTTTTGATCAACATGGCTGTGTGAAATCGACGAATACAGCGTTATCACGTGTATCTTCCTGGCCCAGTAGCGTGATGAGAAGGTTCTCAGCGGTATCAAACAATTATCACATGCCCAGTCCGGCCAGAACAGCCACAACCCATGGTGACGTACAGGAAGCTAAATGGCAAACACAGATTTGGAATGGCGCTGACCAGAGTTGACTTGAGGGACCTGACATCAGCTGCATAACACGCTGTTGCATCTACCAGCATAAGGTTCACCCATCTCCCCGGCTGTTGTAGAAATTGTCTTCTTGATAAGCTAATCAGTGACAAGCTCTAGAGCATCACAGGAAACTGAGAGAGAGCAGCACATAAAAACACAAGCCAGAGGAATATTTAACATGCATAATACACAATGATTCTTACAGTATATACTGAAGATTGGCAGCCATAAAACAATTTAAGAAAAAGTGTTGTTTTGTGAAACATGCCCTACAGAAAAAAATGCTAATAATCAAAAGAGTCATGTCTCTTCTGTCCACATTTGTTAGCTTAGCTAAACAAGTGAGTTGTGAGACAGCTAAGACTTCAAAGTGTCAAGGACTGCATGTAAAACAGCTCTCCCTCGCCCAGAGAAACTTCTTTACAGTCTCTACTCTTCTTTGAATGATGTCGAATTAAAAAACTAACAGTAAAATTTCTCTCTTAAAATTGCAACCGTAATTAAAAACTGTGCTCCTTCTTCCTGCACTTCCCTCCTCAAGCTTAAATATATTAATCTATAACATAGCATACACACTGGGCTACCTAATGAATGAATGAATCTTGTTTAAGTGTCGGAGATATTTAGCTTAATAGAATGTGTAAGCTAATCGTGCGACACAAATTGGAAGAGCCTTACACTTTTCTGTGGCATCCATGCATGTAACTTGATACACAC
>JAHPZR010053793.1:0-15559 GCA_019787425.1 Platygyra sinensis | reverse complement strand
GAGTAATGTTTTGCACAAATTTACAGAGCCCAGTATGGAGCCGTTACGTTGGTGTACCTCCAAGGGACACCAACATGCGGTCGAAAAATAGCGTAAACAACTGGAACTTACTTTGACTATCAAGGCCACTACTTTCAGCGACTACTGGGCAAATTAAACTCGATGTTTACACAGGGATTCAACAATCGCTTGTTTGCCTTAAACTGAAGGCAGATGATGACGACTGCCTTTTACTGTTTGTGCGACTTAATCAATAAACCAGCAGCTGAAGTGGAACTTTTCATGCTTTTGTTTACAAACTAAATCAATGAGCAGCTAGTAAGAACCTTTTGTTATATCAATATCGACCGAACACTAGTTCAGTTAATCAAATATTCATAATTAGCTTTCCCATGGTTATTCAGTTTATTAGTGGCTGTTACAATGAACTAATTTGTTTAACATAATTTTTCTACTTTTTTTCATTTCTTTTGCTACATGTTCTATGCAAATATTTTGAATAACTTCACGGATTGATTTCAGTAACAATTACGGAATGCTGTTAAATTTAGCCTAAGTAAAGCAATTTCTGTTCGTAAAGGTGGCCTGTATGTTACTGTTCGACGAACATTTTTTCTCCCCTTGACATTGTCTGCTCATTAACATTTCTGATTTTCAAATCCCGATTGGATCAAAACACCGAGAACGAGAGAATCTTTTTGTACAGAAATCTAGATTGCACATGAAACTTAAGTCTTTTCTGGTGTTTGGTACGAGATTATGGAACTGTCTACACCCCAATTGGGGCAAGCTCACGAAAAGAGCATTTAAAAGGAAAATTCATAAGTGGCTTCTAACTTACTGTACTCGAGATTGAGGACTATTATGTTGATGTTCATTCTCTAATATTGAATTTAAACACAAGTAATCATTATACCCTGTAGCTATCAACTTCGCATGTAGCCGTGTATCTACTTTACACCATTCAATTTGTTTTACCTTTGTACCTGATTAACGGTTAATGCATGTGTGTATTTATTTAGCAGCTGTTTTTCAAATCACTTTTCTCGGTAAATATGAGTTGTAAATAGTACAACCCGCCTAGATTAGCTCTGCTATAAGTGGGTTTTGTAAGCATTTAAATTGTAAAATTCTAATGATAATAATAATAAATGGTTGGTTGGTTGGTCAATTTAGCCGAATTTAGCATATTCAGTTAGTTGTGAGTGGATATAGAACAAAAAAGTAATTAAGATAAAAAGAATCATAAGATAATGTGATGGTGGGCATATCAAATCTTAAAGATCGGGATTCTGATGTTTATATGTGGAGTCTGAAGCCAAGAGCAAATATTCGGGATTTAACTGTTGAGATGCCATTCAATAACTTATATCAATAAAAGTGGATTGCAGATTGGCCCATAAAGAGGAGGTCACGTTTGATTGGCGCGTCACGTGTAGTTGTTCTGGGACACTTCAAAACAAGTACACTTCGACAGAAAGATGCTTTGCAAGATATCGTGTAGTACTTTTAATCTATCCTCTTGATCTTCCACTGGCTACCGCAAGCGGAACCATTACCTTCTTAGTTGCTAAACATGCATGCAAAGTACGCTTCAGAGCGTTACCGGAATTGTACTGTTGATACGTTCAGGAACACCCGTCACTAAATCATTCTACTGACAAAAGGGCTTTTAATGGATGATCCTTGGGTGAGTAAATTTTATTGACTTTCAAGATGAGATCTTGGTGATTTGCATTTTGTCTTCTGCTCTGCACGTGAGCTTTTGTTAATCAAGTTTGAATTAATAGTTTAAAGTGTTCTACTTAGAAATAACGAAATATATGGTATTACATAACACTGCATAGATAAAAGAATGATAAGAAAATCAGCTTTTAAAAAAAAAGGACAGAATGTTGGTAGGCCCTGCGATCTTACTACCGGGGTTCGGATCAGAAAGGATGTAGGTGGAGTCTTAAGCCAAGATGGAACATCCGGGATTTTACTGTTGAGATGCCATTCAAGGCTTTGTAGCAATGAAAGTGGATTGCAGATTGGTCCATAAATGGGGAGACAGATTTGATTGACGTGTAAAGTATACTTGTTCTGGGCCCCATCGGAATATCTACACTCTGTCGGAAGGATGGCTCGCAGCATAGTACGTTGTCTTATTTTCCTCTTGATCTTACAATGGCTACCGCAAGTGGAAGCATCTCACTTTCGGCATGGTTCGATTTCCTTTGCTCCTGTAGACTCCTACAGTAACACGGTAAGAGCAGGACTGTTCTTCTACAACAGCATACTAATTAACTGCATTTCAAAGTACTTTCGCTATCGTTTCAGAGGTAATAGTTGTCTACCATGCACACGGTTGTTGTTCATATGTATTTATTTTCATAACCTTAATGTGTCTTAACACGATTGACCGCTGCTTTATCGCATGCATTCACAGAACTTTTTACAAGGAATTGGTTTTTGGTGCCACGTACGTTTGCAAATTTGCACATCTCCTAGCAGTTCAATTACTTCGGTGTCTAAAGATCACTCCTCATTAAGCGTCTTTTTTTTTCATGCTGCCACCTCCTTGCATTTGCTAGGAAAAATATAAATTAAACACTTGAACTCTTTCATTTCAAGCAATTTCGAATCCTTCTTAAACCTTTCAACGTCGTTCTCGATAATTTTCTTATTGTAGTTGCCAAAGTGCTAATTCGAGGTTATGATTTTTAAAGCGGGATATTTGCAAGAATCGCTGTGGTTGGATACCATTCGATCAAGGAGGCATAAAACTCTCCACTCATATTTAATGTTTTAATCGATTTTCAACGACAGCGTTTAGTGTGCTTATGGTGCTCGTTCAAGGGACAGGACAAATATTATGTTGAGGAACTAAAAACAAAATGTCCTTTTATGTCCTTTCATGTCATTCAACAGTCTGCGGATGTAACGAAAAGTTATGTAATCGGTTCCCGCGGCCCTTCCTGCGATCATCGTCATCCTGTGAACAGCTACTCCAAAGTTACTTAGTGGAATTTTTTTCAGGCAACTACAACAACAACAAATTTATTGAAAATTGGAAAAAAATATCTAGTTACATTACTTTTCCCCCGCAAATAGCTTATAAACTAATCGAGACGGGGGGATCAGGGGACATTTTACAAGTAAAAGGAATTTATCTATGGATGGGCTAAATAACAGTTAAGACACTACTATACAGAAATTATCTCTATCTATATTTTACTACTTATTAAGCGTGCTCTTTGTTTCTTTAACTTTCTCCTTTGACATAACTCCCTTCCTTATTTTATTTTATCGGCGATAGTTATAGCTACACACGGCATATGCACCAACACCTTTCTAACCCGCATTTTAGTTCTGGGTCATTCTTTCATTCATCGTTTTACGTGATTTCATTGAACGCAACCCAAGGAATTTTGATTTTGTGTTTAAAATAAACATAGTTAATAGACTATGAATTAAAGGAGCCTGCTCCCATCATTTGGCATGGTGTTAGAGGGCGCACAGTGGCAAAGACAATCTGTCATGTCCTGCATGTTATGCAATCTGTCAGCCCTGACATTGTTATCTTGCAACTTGGCACACAGGTAGGTAGTCCGAGCTCACTGGGCACCGTCAACATTACGTAATAGCGGTATTATAAAAGTTTGTATGGGAAACATATCGATCGTACGGAATACTTCAAACTAAGGGGAAAGATAATAAAATCGACTTACCTCTTCTTGTTGTGTGCATAACTTCTGTTTTCATGGGGTTTAGAGGCGTTTTAGAGCGGCGATTCTGGCGAGAATACAGAGGAGCTAAATCTCGCCAGAATCGCTCTAAGCCTTCAAACGCCATGAAAACAGAAGCTATACACTCAACAAACAAAGGTAAGTCGATTTTATTATCTTTTTCCCCTTATTTTGAACTATTCCGTACGATCGATATATTTCCTATACAAACTCTTATAATAACGCTTTTATGCAATGTCATGTTGACGGTGCCCAGTGAGCTTGAGCTACCTGTGGTTGGCACGAATGATTCAATTATCGTTTCGCCATCCTTTGAAAGTGAGGTCTGATCTTGAGGACTTCGTCCGCTTGCTGCATACTTCAGATGACGTTCAGTTTGTCTGTGTAAGCCAAACTATTCGTCTTCGTCGTTTTAACGCGTTACCTTCGTGTAGCATTAGAACCGATGCCACACGCCATCTTTTGGGGTTACAGAAGTTTCTGGAAGGCAACTTATAATTTCTTGGCTTCGGATGGCGTTCATTTATATAGCAGGGGGCAATATAACCTTTATCCCAGCCTTAGCGGGGCAGTACTCAAGGCTTTGAGGTCGTTGAGTCGTTGAGTACTGTTTTGCTGTTTTGTCAGTTCCTTTGATTGTTGCCAAGCCCTGTTTGTGTCATCCTTTTATTTAAAAATTTGTTTTGCCTCTTGCTTATCTTGCGCAAGAAACAGGCTATACTCTCTTTTCATATAACATTGTGTCAGCCTTTGATTTTATAATTTGTTCTGCCTCTTGCTTTTTGCGCAAAACAAACAGTCGTTTATCGTTCCTTGTCCTGCTTTTTCTTCAGCAAAGTAGTGCGAAGCCTTGTGGAGCTCTGCCGGATATATTAATTGCGTTGAATGCCTCGCAGTAAAAATTTGTTTTTCATTTTCGGTGCCTAGCTGTTACCTGGCTATGTGTAGCTTAATTAAGCCCATTGAAAATTCAATATAGTAGCTGTTCACAACAGGTGACCGAGTTGACTTTTTATTAATTATACTTTTCACACTGGGTTTTTTTTTTTCAAGCCCAGGAGCCAACAGAGTCCCCGGGGGCGTGATAGGGAAATTTTTTTTTCGAATTCTTAGGGCTATAACTTTGTTTCCTTTATAGGTATGTTTCGGAAAACTGATGGAAGCAATAATACTCAGTTGATTCCAGAAATACTTTAGACTACGTGTTTCCATGGTTTCTAATCACGTGACTCCCCTGCGGCCAATCAAAACATCTACACTCCCAAAAGTTTCTCCTTCTAAAGTATGTCACTTCAAAATGTGATACTTTGCAGAAATACTGTGTATACAAAATTAAAGAGCTTGTCCGATTAGAATTCTCAAATTTCATTTTTGTGAAGTCACAATTGATGATGTCAAAAATGCGCAGTACTAATCCAAAATTTGAATAAGTTGGAACAATAACTTAAGAAAAATACAAAAGTAAAATTTTCAACTCAGTACTTTCTATAGTTTAAGAGATATTGATAACATTCCATGCCTATTTCAAAAAATTGTTTGGACAAATTTGTGGCCGATTTTAGCCCCTTTTTTTCCCCAGCGTGTTTATTCAACTTGTCTGTCTGTTAGTTTCGATATCATGAGCTCTAAGGGGAAACGAAAAATGTTTCGAAATAGCACGAGTTCGAATAACCAAGTCCGAATCAGTAGGTTCCAACTGTAGTTTGATTGATTAATTCAAATTTTTGCATCCTTTATAAATATAAATATGACAAAAGAAAAATTAAAGGAAACTAGATATTTTTTCAGCAATAAATATGGCTCGCGGTGGCCATTGTTTATAAAAAGAGTAGTGTAAGAACTGTGCGAAAATGACAAGTTTTGCTAGATTCCGACAAATAAGCAAATTCCTAACAGCAGCGAATGTTTTGATGAAAGACATTAAATTACGAAAGTAAAAAATATACTTAAGGAGGCTCGAAAGGGTTTTTCGTTGCTATATTGTTTGTGAAACGATGGAAGATTACAAAGAAGGATGTTTAATGGTGTGGGCAAACTATATGTCTCCTTGCAACTCTATTGTTGGGCTATACTTTAAGGGTATTTGTGACGTCATATCAGTTGCCATGGCAACGCACGAGGTCCACAAAAGCGTCCTCTAAATTTCAGTGTTTGTTAATTATCTGCGAAACTAATTCGGTGACCTACCATTTTTATTTCTTTGTTGGAAAGTTCCCTAAATTCTTTAACTTTTCAGACAGTATGGAAAATTTTTATCTAGTAGAATTAAATATATTTTAAAGAAAACGCGTTTTATGGCTTACAGAAAATTCCACTAGATAATTTTCCCCGAAACTTTTATATCTGAAGTGCCATGGCGAATGGTGCGTGTATGCAAAAAATCAAGATAGGTCACCGAACGAACTTTCGAGCTAAAAACAAATGTTTTCCGCAGATTTTATTTCCGGTTCGCGCGATTTTACGCAGCATTAACTTCCGGTGTGCTGATTTTAATACTGATTTAGCTGACGCGTGCATCTTAGTTATGGCGTGTGTAGATTGCGCGCGCGCGTGCAGCTAAATACCCTTTCGAGCCTCCTTAAGAGGTAAAAAACGACAGAAAACACCATTTCAGATGTCTCTGTTTATGTGGAGAACCTTTTTTTTGTAAAAATGCTCAAACAACACATGCGGTGTAGTAACGGTCGCTTGCTTAGAAACGATCTCCGGTCATCTCACTTAAGTGAACCTCAACAATTTCCTATCATCGCTCAAGTGTTCGGTTAAAACCTTGCTCCTGTGTTCGGAGTACAGCAAGTGGGATCAGTTAGTCTTTAAAACAGGTTTGGACCGTAGTTCGGGCAATCTTGCTGGATGCAGCAGGCGTAGTAACTGTAGCCTCTTTCAAATACAACTCAGCATTTCAGCTTCACCACACAGTACACAACATGAACAAAAAACCATTAAGTTTATTTTGGCGGTTTAGGCCGAGTACGAGTAACTATAACGATACGTTATACTACACTTAATACAAGATCTAAGTATTCGGCATAAAACAAGACACAGAGCTGAGTGACAGCTTACACAGATACTACTGTCAGACGGAGGCCAGAAAATACCTGCCGGAAAAAACCCATGGGGAAAAAACGTCGGCAAAAAATCTGGGTAGGAAACATGGCTCAAGCTCTAAATATCCCATCTTGCAAGGCTACAAAATTCAAACGCATCGGCCCGCCTACATAAAAAACAAAGAAAATATCGAAGGTCAAACGAGGTGTCGGCCTAGAATGACTATTCTACGTGCTACAAATCTCTTACATGGCCCTCCTTGACAACCCATAATCTCTATCTATATTTTACTACTTATTAAGCTTGCTCTTTGTTTCTTTAACTTTCTCCTTTGACATAACTCCCTTCCTTATTTTATTTTATCGGTCGATAGTCATGGCTACACACGGCCCACCACACCTATTAACCCGCGTTTTAGTTCTGGGTCATTCTTTCATTCATCGTTTTATGTGATTTCATTGAACGCAACCCTTGGGATTTAGATTTTGTGTTTAAAATAAACATAGTTAGTAGACTATGAATTAAAGGAGCCTGCTCCCATCATTTGGCATGGTGTTAGAGGGCGCACAGTGGCAAAGACAACCCGTCATGACCTGCATGTTATGCGATCTGGGCGCCCTGCCATTGATTGCAACTTGGCACGAATGATTTAATTATCGTTTCGCCATCCTTTAAAAGTGGATTCTAATCTTGAGGACTTCATCCGCTTGCTGCATGCTTCGGATGACGTTCAGTTTGTTTGTGTAAGCCAAATTATTCGTTGTCGTCATATTAACGCGTTACCTTCGTGGGGCATTAGAACTGATGCCACACGCCATCTTTTGGGGTCACCGAAGTTTCTGGAAGGCAACTTATAATTTCTTGGCTTCGGATGGCGTTCATTTAAATAGCAGGGGGCAATATAACCTTTATCCCAGCCTTAGAGGGGGAATACTCAAGAAGTCGAGGTGCTTGAGTCGTTAAGTACTGTTTTGTTGTTTTCCCAGTTCCTTCCATTGTTGTGATTGTTGCCAAGCCCTGTTTGTGGCAGCCTTTGATTTCATAATTTGTTTTGCCTCTGGCTTCTCTTGCACAAGACACTTTTTTCATATTACATTGTGTCAGCCTTTGATTTTATAATTTGTTCTGCATCTTGCTTTTTGCGCAAAACAAACAGTCGTTTATCGTTCCTTGTCCTACTTTCTCTTCAGCAAAGTAGTGCGAAGCCTTGTGGAGCTATGCCGGATATATTAATTGCGTTGAATGCCTCGCAGTAAAAATTTGTTTTTCATCAGTTTTCGGTGCCCAGCTGTTACCTGGCTAGGTGCAGCTTAATTACACGCATTGAAAATTTTAACATAGTAGCTGTTCACAATAGGAAACCCAGTTGACTTTTTATTAAATATACTTTTCACACTGGGTTTATTTTTTCAAGCCCAGGAGCCAACAGAGTCCCCGGGGGCGTGATAGGGAAAAACTTTTTTAGAATTCTTAGAGCTATAACTTTGTTTCCTTTATAGGTATGTTTCGGAAACTGATGGAAGCAATAATACTCAGTTGATTCCAGAAATACTTTAGACTACGTGTTTCCATGGTTTCTAATCACGTGACTCCCGTGTGGCAAATCAAAACATCTACACTCCCAAAAGTTTCTCCTTCTAAAGTATGTCACTTCAAAATGTGATACTTTGCAGAAATACTGTGTATACAAAATTAAAGAGCTTGTCCGATTAGAATTCTCAAATTTCATTTTTGGGACGTCACAACTGATGACGTCAAAATACGCAGTACTAATCAAAAAAATAATAATTTGAAACAATAACTTAAGAAAAATGCAATAGTAAAATTTTCAACTCAGTATTTTCTATAGTTTAAGAGATATTGATAAAATTCCATGCATGTATCAAAAAGTTGTTTGGTTAAATTTGTGGCCGACTTTAGCCCCTTTTTTCCCCATCGTGTTTATTCAACTTGTCTGTTAGTTTCGATATTTTGAGCTCTAAAGGTAAAGTCTGCATACAAGCCAAGTGGCCCATCAGGCCGGAGCTTATGCCGGTTTCCTAAGCATGAAGCGACTGAGAGTACTTCTACTCCCCCCTGGATGGGATGCTAGTCCATCGCAGGGTTACGCCCCGGCATTAAATTCGCCGATACCCATTTATACACCTGGGTGGAGAGGGGCACTGTGAGAGTAAAGTGTCTTGCCCAAGAACACAACACAATGTCCCCGGCCAGGGCTCGAACCCGGACCGCTCGATCCGGAGACGAGCGCACTAACCATGAGGCCACCGCGCCTCCCACAAATTGAGCTCTAAGGGGAAACTAAAAACATTTCGAAATAGCACGAGTTCGAAGTAACCATGTCCGAATCAGCAGGTTCCAACTGTAGTTTGATTGATTAATTCAAGAGCAAATAGTTCAGTAGACCGCAGTGGAGTAATTACGCAATGTCTTCCTTTTGTTTTATGGGGTTACTGACACTTTTTATGATCTTCTTTCCAAATTGTCTTCTTTCATTTCAGTCGAAAGCATTTATCGCCACTACATTAGGAAAACTATATATAACACTTTGCGTAGAAGTGCCGGAAGCTACATTGCGGAAAAATAAGGCGGAGAGCCCAAGTAGAAAGCCATATGTGGCTTCCTTTAGTTCATTGCACCTTGCAAATGTTGTGCCAACAATGTTGAGATATGTGGCGTAGAGATGTTGCTATCGTTTTGGCCGGGGCTTAATAAGGTTTTGTTTTTTGTCATCAACAAGTTAAGCCCCCGGCCAAACGATCGCAACATGCCAACGCAACATATCGCAACATTGTTGGGCGCAACATGTTGCGTGCGTTTGGCCACCGTGTTGGCGACTCGAACGACTGATAAAAGGAACTTTACAGCTAATAAACCAATTTCGATATATTAAAATTCACCCTTAAACAATAGACCTCAGCACGAGGCTCTGGGAAATAACTACTGAGGTTGTGGGGTTTATTCCGACGAGCGTCGTACTGAGGTCTATTGTTTCAGGCTGAATATAAATATATCGAAATTGGGCTATTGGTTCATGAACATTGTGACTACCATAGAGTTATTAATAAATGTTTCATGGGTGAGTAAATTTGATTACCCTGAGAGAAACGAGTTGCATTTATCTTGTGCTGTACATGTGAGCATTTGCTATTTAACGTTCTGTTATAATTACGTTTCTATATATAACGCGCGCTCTGATTAGCTGAAACAGCATGTTTTTTTCTCAGAAACAGAACACGGGTTGATGACGCACTTGTTGATGACGTTAAGCTGGCTTTCAAATTTTTGCATCCCCTGTGTCTCTGACAAAAGAAAAGGAAACGAGATATTTTTCAGCAATAAATATGGCGACCATTGTTCATAACAACAGTAGTGTAAGAACTCAGTGTACAAGAATGACAAGTTTTGCTAGATTCCGACAAAACGCGTTGCGAAATAAGCAAATTCCCAACAGTAGCGAATGCTTCGATGAAGGAAATTATATTACGAAAGCAGAAAATATACTTGTTAAGAGGTAAAAAACGACAGAGGCACCAATTCAGTTGTCTCTGTTTAGGTGGAGAAACCTCTATTTTTGTAAAAATGCTCAAAAACGCATGCACCTCGCTTGCTTAGTAAAGATCTCCGGTCATCTCAACTAATAAGGGCCTGTTTACATGGAGGTGGGGGACCCCAGGTAGGTGAGGTAACCCGCCTGGGTGGGGTAGCCCGCCTCTCCATATAATCTCTTATTTTTATTTGATCATGTTTACATGATAGGTGGGGTAACCCGCCTAGGCGGGTTGGCCGGTCTGCCAGGTAGGGTAATTCTGTCAGCCGGGGTCGCATTTTGCCATGGAAATGACTCAAGGTGGGGTAACCCGCCTAGCCGGGGTCGAGTTCATATTAAATTTGCAACAACGTGTAGTAGCGTCAACCCGGGACCCCGGGGTTGAAAGTTTGCATGTAAAAGCGGGCCATTTTTTGTGCTATGGCTAGGCAGGCGTCCTCACCTACCTGGGTTCTCCCGCCTCCATGTAAACAGGCCCTAAGTGAGTCTCAACAATTTCGTATCATCGTTGGAGTGTTCGGTTAAAAGCTTGCTCCTGCGTTCGGGTACAACAAGTGGGAGGCGTTAGTATTTAATACTTGGACCCTATATTGGGCAATCTTGCTGGAAGCGGCAGGCGTAATAACTGTAGCCTCTTTCAGATTAACTCAGCATTTCAGCTTCACCATACGGTACACAACATTAAGAAAAATCCAAAGGTTTATTTTGGCGATTTAGGCCGAGCACAAGTAACTATAAGGATACGTAACTCGTTATACTCCAACTTAATACAAGATCTAAGTATTCGGCATAAAACAAAAGACAGAACTGAGCGACAGTTTACACAGATACTACTGTCCGACGGAAGCCAGAAAATTCCTGCCGGAAAAAAACCCGTGGGGAAAAACGTCGGCAGGAAATCTGGGAAGGAACCATGGCTCAAGCTCTAAATATCCCATCCTGCAAGGCTACAAAATTCAAACGCATCGGCCCGCGTACATATAGGAATGAATTTCAAAAATAAAAAAGAAAAAGAAAATATCGAAGGTCAAACGAGGTGTCGGCCTAGAATGATTATCCCATTTTCTACAAATCTCTAACAGAGCCCTCTTTGTCAACCCATAATGCACTTCGACTGGACTAGTTCCAGTCGCCACTGCTCCAGTGCCGCAAAAATTTTACATTCCCGGCTAATTCGTATACACTCAAACGCCAGAAATTCCATTTTTTAGCTTCACCACGCAGTACACAACAAGAGCAAAAAAACATTAGATTTCTTTTGGTGGTTTAGGCCGAGTACCAGTAACTAACCATAACGATACATTATGCTACAACCTAGAAGAAAAAGTATAAGGCTTGAAGAGCAGGGAAAACGAACTAAACCCCCAAATACTTCGAGACTAAAACTCGCGAAGAGTTGTCGTCCTTGATGTAACCATTCTTAGCTGCGACACTCTTCCAGTTGCCGTGCCTCTGGAAAAGCCTATCACTAACCCCACTGTTGGAGGCCCTAGAAGCTCTTCCTGACCGAAAGGAGTGAGTCCCATAAGCAGAGGGATCCGGAGCTACCGTTCTTGCAGGCTTTTGGCTAACTCATGATCCCTCAATGTTGTATAGGAAATAGGCTTATTCTTTTGAGTCAACTTGTAAGAAGACTCAAAGACGTTAGTGCTTACGCTATACATGACGTGGCCCGGGCCACGTCATGTATTTCAAGCGCGCGCACCGAGTCAAAGTAAACTCAACAAAATATAGAGCTGATGACCTTTACGGTAACTTGAATAACCTGATCGCGAATATTTTTGTTGGATGCTCGGTGACCCCCACCTTTTTTCGGCAGATCACTTCCTTTTCTGATTCTTTCCATTTCACGAAAAATAAAAAAGATCTGTACGTGGGAATTTTTAATTTTTTCTCATGTACTATTCAATTAGAAAATGGGCACAGGTGTGCGCGACTTTTTCAAGGCTACTTCTTCTTGATTTAATAGCATGTGTAGCAAAGATCTATCAAATAGGCCTACATATTCTGTATATATTAAACACACATAACTTAGATATGATTCTTCAACTTAAATATACGTCATTTCCTAGAAATGCTATGGTCTGTGATGCGCATTATTTTCAAAACGATGCTCTACCAGCTGAGCTATGAAGCCACACATTTTGAGCAAGGTCAATTTATTGAGTTTATATCTACTGTGAGGAGTGAAATGATGTGAAGGGCTTCAACGGGGTTCGAACCCGTGACCCCTGTGACACCGGTGACCCATGCCCTACCAACTGAGCTATGAAGCCAACTACAACCGCAGTTCATATACAGCATGCGGGAGATATGAACTCAATAAGTTGACCTCGCTCCCAATGTGTGGCTTCATAGCTTAGTTGGTAGAGCATCACACCGGTATTGCGGAGGTCACATGTTCGAATCCCGTTGTGATTTTATTTTTCAGGCTTCTTCTTTACAGTTGCTTAAATTAGAAAATTTACTTTGATGATCGTTCTTCACTTTCATCTACAACCGCAGTTCAAATATGAATTATTTCATATGTACTTCACATCAAAGACCGAAGTGTCAAAAGACCTCTTTAGTAGTGGGTTCCAAAAACCCTAAAAATTGTTACATTGTGAACAACTGCCACCGTCAGCGGTGCAAAAAACCCGAGAAAAGCTGCTTTCGTGGCTGGTTAAAATTCAGAAGCAGAGCCACCCTGCTAAAGGACAAATCCTTTGGGCCAAAAAATATGATTCTTGGTTTACCAGAGATTCGTAAACTTGGGAGATCTTACCCCATCGTGCACTAAGGCATTCCAGTGCTTGCCATCTTCACATAATAACAAACAGAAATATGATGACTTCCACATAGGAATGGCAAGAGTCCCCATAGTCTTACATGCTCTAGCATGAGAAATAACTCTACCAATTTGCGAGACCGGAGGAAGAATCCAGTTATTTTCTCCGTTCCAGTTTAGGGTGAAGGCGTCTACAGCTTCTGTGCCAGGCTGGTAAAACCTGGAATTGTAACGCGAAACCTTGGCGTTATAGCTGCAGGCAAACCTGTCCAAATTGTGGGGTCCCCATTTACAATCAAGCATTTGGAACACATCGTCATGTATGGTGTAATCGCCAAAATCGAAAAAATCAAAAAGATCAGCCCGATAATTAATTAAACTCCTAGGAATCCACTTCAAGTGAAATACCATGACGGGCGCGAATATTAAAAACAGAAAGCGCTAGTTATAATTCAGTGCATAGTATTCAGAACTAATGTAAACTGTTTTTCAAAAACTCATTAATGATTTAAAAAGGAGATACAAAAGAAATAAATGCCTAACGAGTGTCTCAATGTGAATTTGATAAAGACATATGGCTAAATTTTGCAGGCAATCTTCCACAGAAAAATATTAATAAACCCAATAATTATTCTGCCAATTAGTAGATCTACCACGTGAAAATGTCCAAAACATATTCGCAGCATGTGTTTTATCGGGTTTACAACACTCGGCTACACCTCATGTTTAAAATAAGATAAAGCAATGCACCTCGTTTTTGAAGCATTTTGCAATCGGTTGAAAAATTTTAAAGGTTTCGGTGCGTTTCCGTTAAAAGTATATCTTTTTATCGTCTAAAATATCTTGATGTCAACTACTATTTTCTTTGCAGATACTTTTTACCTACCGTCTGGCTTTTCGAAGATCCTTCGGCGGACAATACTGTGACGACTATACGATACTTCAGGGTAGTCTAATAGGCGGAGGTATATGGGGAGCAGATTGTATAAATGGTTACTATAGTAGTGGTAGTGGTAGTAGTCCGTACTGCTACTGGAGACAGGTTGCAAACGCTTTTTACCGTTGTACCGACTACAGCGCAATTGAAGATTGGTCCATGGGTGAGGGTACTTTCAGTTATACCTTTCCTTCCGCCGACGAGGAATGGTCTGTAAGGTATGTTCTTTTGTGTAGTGACGATTTAAGTAATGGGAGAATTGCGCTCCAATTTTTTCAACACTGATTGGATACCACGAGCACATTTTAATAGGCCACGCTCGATATATCAATATTCTAACATGGTTCCGAGGCTTTCAGGGCAAACTTCTATATTTGGTGTTGTTTTCTTTGTATCTAAGTCTCTTTTGGGAATTGAGGGACAAAAGCAACTTGAAAAATTTGCAATTTTGACCCGAAAGCCTCGAAGCCATGCTTGAATATTCATACCGAACGTGGCTTATCACTCAAGAACAAAACAAAACAAAACAACGAGCAATTTTCACAATTTGAACGACTTGTAAACATGGTAAAGATCCTTAAGCTAAGATATTTTCTTAGGCTAAAAACAATCCGAAAAGTATTTCAGGTAAATAGGAAAGTAATTATTTTGTTAGGTTGGCAAGAAAAAGGAAGCAAAAACTTTGGGGTTAAAAAAAACTTACTTGAGAGTTCGCATGTGCTTCGTAATGTTGCATGTAACATATGTTGTTTAAATACTAAATTCTCTTAGGAGCGTCGTTATTATGTTTAGAATCTCGCGCAATATCACTCCATTATGCGTTTTGAATCGTTTTGAGAGGATAAAGCTCAGTAGGTTGAAAAAAGAAAAGAACAGTAATATTTTATTTATATAGCGCTATTCCTATCGCTATCCAATAGTGCTGTTCAATAATTGTAAAATATCTCAGCAATAAAAATTAATAAAATACGTAATGTAATAGAGACGAATTAACAACGTGTCCATGAGAAAACCAGGCAAGTACGTTACAATGTGTATCAAATTCCCTTACTTTTAAATGCACTAAGATCTAGAGAAAACCAAAGTCATCCATAAAGCGCGTTGCTGAGACAGTGATGAACTTTACATTGGCAAAACAAAACTAAGACTCCATGAGAGAAAAACAAAACATTTCAAGGCCCTCGCTTAAAATGACCATTGAACAGCCACACGAAAACCATTGGTCACAACAGCGTTCGGCAAAACTGACTTTTGTTGCAAAATTAAAGAGACTCCGCACATTCAAGAGTTAAAACCCTCCCTTATTAATTACTGTGAGAAGTTGTTCCTTTATTAGCTGCTACTCCTCATGATGTCTACACAGGTTAACGTACTGCTGTAAAAAAAGTTTTCTCAGTCTAGGTTCCTCTCATGTTTATTATATATATACAGTTTTCAAAAAAATTGTAACGTTCACTTTTGAAAATAAATGTAGGCTTTTCTGCACCTCCATTTAGAAGAAATTAGTCTATATTTTCCTATTT
>JAHPZR010053791.1:0-10015 GCA_019787425.1 Platygyra sinensis | reverse complement strand
AATGCAAGAGACTACTGTACAATCACAACAAGAAAGTCACAAAACAAGAGCGCGAGTTGTGTTGTTTTGCAAACCATACTAGAAAAAAGAACATGCGCGCATTCAATGTCGCTTGCTCAAGACAACACCGAACATATATCAAATCACGTCACCAACAACATGTAATTTGCGTACCGACAAGCAAACGAACTTCGTTTGAATAGCTTTTTCATTTCGACTACCCTACTTTCGTTCGAACAGCTATTTCACCTCGACTACTTTATTTGGCATATCTACTGATATGCTGGTGTCTGTGATCCACTCTGGCTTCCGTGATACTCAAAATAGGCGCCCCTTCGAAGCCAGGATGATTTTCAAACACAAAACATTACATCCGGGAGGACTTAATACCGACTTTGCCTTTCTATAAACTCCCAAAATCTGTTCAGTTTGAATGTGTACACGCGCGCATTCTTTTTTTAGTCAGCGCGCGCAAGTAATTTCAAATTCAAAATTTTAGTTTTAATTTGAACGTTATATCACGCGCACAGCAAACAGTTGCTTTTTATCCACTGAAGAAGAGGCAGCAGCCTCGAAACGTATGGAAGTTTTAAGTACTTTTTCGCGCAAAAACAAATATCCACTAAGTTTTCTTTAACAAACAACCTTTGCGCAACACAGTTTTCCTCTTATTTTGACATTTAATTACTTTATTTGGTGGCGAGTTGGTTGGTGGCGAGATGGTTTCTTGGCGAAACTCCCTGGTGGCGAGATGACCGGATACCGCGACAATGGATCGAGACAATGGGAGCACATACACATACGTTACACATCACCTCCCCTTTACCAGAAAATCGAAAAAAATGAAAATCAAAAGATGTGGAAATTGAAAGATGTGAAAATTGTAGCACCAGAAATCTCACTTATAAATTCTGTACCGGTACGCATTAAATGTCTCTAGAGTGTTAATTGACATTGTCGAAGACGAGTCCGGGTGTGTGAAAATGCTAAAACTTAAGTTTAAATTCATGTTTGGACGAAAAGGAAAAGATCATAACATATATGAAATAAGTGTGTTCTACAGTTTTCGTTTGTTTTAAATATTCTACCAGTTTTAGTAACGATGATTTCTCTTCATCTGCGAGACTGCTAAGAAATGACATACTAAGTTTAAAACGAGATGTCACAATTATTGATCCAGATTTACTAACTTTCACGTACTGCATTTAAAACAAAAGCAAGAGTTGTGAAAGTCAATCACCATCTCCTGCACTGCCTGCACATCGTTTCACAAGTAAATCAGAGCAAAAACTAACATTGGAATCCACGCGAAAAGACGGTTGTGTCATACTCGTGTTGTTCGTGGCGCAATATATGTTCAAACTTTGGTGAAGAAAAGGGCACATGCACGCAATATCTATTCAATCCCACAACGCACCCAGCCCAATAACAATTTCAATTGATTTCCTGTCATAACGATTCAAATATGTCTTGTGCAAATCAATTCTTCACCGTTCACTGTTCAGTTCATAGGGTAACTGTTAGCATACTTAATATTGCTCTCCCATTCGGCAGCAGAGAGCTCCCTGCGAGATTTCTGCGATTTTTGCGGTTTTTCCGCGATCTGCAAATACAAGTTCCACTGACGAAATTACCACGCACAAACATCAGGTGTAAGTAAATTTTTACGGATAAAATTTTTGCGAGAACATATTTTTGCGGATGTTAGAAAACACGGCAAAAAAAACAAAATTAGAAACAAAACGTTCAAAAATAAAATTCCCCTTGATACACTTGAGGTAAAGCTGCTAAAATATAATTTGTGTCGCACGGTAATCTGAAATTGAAGAAAAACACCACAAATCTCATATTGTAGCTAAAAAGAGCAAGTCAGGTTGTTTCGAAGTTCTACTCACGGCTATGTTGTTTATCGTAGAGTCAACGAGTACATTCGATTCAAGTCGATCATTCTATGACACAGTTGTAACCAAGAGTAAAAAGCATCCTTCCATCTCGGAACCAGCCTTACCTAGGCAAAAACCAGCACCTAGCAGATTTGAAATTGGAACAGGGCCCCCATCGTATCCAACAATGCCACAGGAACATTACAGAAGCATATGCTTTAAGGCGATTGATTGACGCAATTGGTTGACGCAATTGATAACCGCGTTTTAGCCAAGCAAATTTCGACGTGTATGTGAGGATGGAGTCTCTTTTAATTGCTTGGATTATCCGAGGGAGTTACAATTTTTGGAACAAATTACCGAGACGATGTTAATGTTGGAACATTGAATGTTCAACTGGAAATCTTTAAAGTGCCTATGAAATGAAATTTTCGCCTACTTTTTTATTTTCAAATATTGAAGTCTATGATCCACTGATTCGTAATTTTCAAGTTTGGGTTTCGGACAAGCGCGTACGAATTTTTTCTCGAGCTTCAAAGTTGGCCAATTCGAGTCAAAACGTGCGACATTCCGCGCGCAATCAAAATATGCAAATTAGATGAAGGACGGATAATTTACCTGTTTAGATGACATTTTAGCCAAGATCAAGCATCAAAGTGTATGATAAGTGAAATCATAACCATATGTAAACTTCTTCTTGTAAATCCAGCAACCAGTACAGCAGGCGAGAGATCCTTTTCTTCTGCTCGGAGACTGAAAACGTGGCTACGCTCATCGATGACACAAACAAGATTTAGCAATCTGACAAGATTTAGCAATCTGACAGTACTTAATACCCACAAACAGAGAACAGACAAACTTTGTCTTACAGATGTTGCCAATGAGTTTGCAGCTCTCAATAAAATCGAAAAAGCGACTTTGGCACCTTCAAACAATCCGACTTACAAATGTCCAGGTGATACTCATATGTTGCGTCTGTTGGGTTTAGCTTAGAAATTAGTCTACTCATTTAAACTTGGTCAAACGTGAAGGCCAGCTTGTTACTCGTTGTTTTATAAGAATTAAAAATTAACTTCATTTTTGGCAGTCTTAGATCCATTTTTAGCTATTTCAGAAGACTTTAATCTCAAATTTACCCGGGGGAGCATGTTCCCGGACATCTCTAGTTGGCTCACGCTAAAGTGTTCGCACTTGGAAATCTGCTCCGCGGGCCCTGGCGAAAAGTAATAAGTTTCGGTATGACATAAGATCTCCAAAGATGGTGAACGTAAATACGACATCAGCTTTACTGAGAATGTAAATGAATAAATGATAAACAGTGATGATGATGATGATGATGATGATGATGATGATGATGATGATGATGATGATGATGATGATAGCCACCAAAAGAAGCCAGTTTGACAAACAACAAACAAAAAAACAACTACTTTAACTGAAGCTTCATGAAAAATGCCACTTTTTAACAATTAATGATTCCAAAAGCATTGCGTAGCCGTATTTGCATAATTACTTCTTTCTATAGCTACGATTGTTCACTTTTCTTTTTTTTTTCCGGTAAAGGAAACCTGAAACCAGCGACATCACACCGTCTTAGAATGAGCAATGGAAAAGGGGACGGAAAAGGTTACAACAGTTTGCGTTTGACGTTCCTTCTACTTATAAAATTGGCTAATGATGGCACATATTAAATGCTAACATATGGCGAACAGACCATTAGTTTTGAGCCATTCGAAAAACAAACTGAAAAAACGTGACAGCCATCATACTTATAAAATTGGCCAATGATGGCATATGTTAAATGCAAATATACGTGTATCATCGTTGTTTGAAAATGGACTACGAAATTACATACAGCGACCAAAAGTCACAATGACGCTACTGATTAGTAATGAAACCTTAGTCATGTGCAACAAAGCCTGAAATTTTGCACGATCTGCTTTTAATTTGATGCCGAGTTTTGTGCGTTAATTTCTCTCAGATTACATTAATATTAATCACAACAGGTGCTTTTTCCTGTCATCCTTGTGCAATACAAACACATTCATTGCTCTTCTCATGCCGAAAAGGACAGAGAGCTTGTTTAATCAGTTATAAGACGCGTTTATGTGTTTTCACCCTATTCTCTGAAATTAATCCTATGTCACAGTGACACAGGACTTAAATTCTTTATTAGTATCCAGCGGAGCCAGTGTTTGGTGGCCACACAGACTCCGTTAGTATATTTGTGAAACCTGGACCTCACCCGTGGTTATATTTCAGTGCAAAAACCTTTGAAAGGTGGGTTGAAGAAATCTGATATTTTTCCTAGTTACCTGTTAGTTTGGCAAAGCGAAAGATTTTAGAAAGTGATTAAACCTGACATGACATTAATGTCGATGTTAGTACCTTTATGCTTGTATGAATCTAACATAAAGCATGAGCAACTAAACACATTCCCCAGATAAAATCTAGTCCACTGAATGAAAAGGACCCCACTACAAATTTACAGTTTTTAATTTTCCGCTCTGATAAAGAGTTATGGCTCTGCCATGCAGATCACACAAACGGCACATCTTGAGCATTTCATAGGAACAATCACTCTCTTAACACTTCTTCACGGAGTATATTAGTTGAGGGGTCGTTCATCCAAGTCCCATCTTCGTTTCTGATTTAACAACTGAGGTTATCGCTACTTAGAAGCTATTTACACCATAACATATATCTACTATTTGCTCTGCGCTACGATTGCATGTGGTTCTATTAGCGTGCACCAGGAAATTCGAAATCTGATGGCTTCGATAAGAAACGATTGTTATCTTAGACCATAGAAACTTTATAAAATTTTATAAAATTTTCACAATCATCATAAAGTTTTCTTTCCCCTTAAAAACACTGAAAAGTGTTTCCGCGATAATTCTGAAGGCTGACTGACTATTCCAGGCCTGTGCTGTACAAAATGAATAAGTAACCCAGTCAGTTTACCACAATATTTTAAATATTCAACGTTTACCTTTATTTTCAAGTCACGTCTAACATCTACATGCACGAACTAGGTGAGCACGAAGTAACACAGAATAATTTTACCGAAGGAATGAGTTATCTGAGGCTCAAGTTAGTTTGTCAACGGCTGGAAATTTTGTAATGCCACTTTTAATTAAGAAGCTGAATCGATGCCCTGAGAAACCCATTTAGGAGCCTTCAATATGTATGTATGCTTAGTATGTATGTATAAATGTACGCAAGCATCCCTAATTTTAATTCACAAGCCGTTGGTGTCAGAAAAATACGTGGATTCCTTTTTAGTCTGATATTGCATATCTTATACACCTGAAAGAGGGTCTATACCGGAGAATATTAGCCCCGAGTAGCAATATACACCCAGAGATATCTTCCGCAACATCTTAATTCAATATGGTTGCAAGCATGTTTGCTTTTATTGAAGACCTAGCCAATGCACGCAACCGTTGATTACGCAACAAACTGGTCGCTGAATTGTGCTCGGGATTAAAAAAGAAAAACGAGTACAACATATTGGGGAATATTAGTCGCGTCTATGTTTCCGCTATTTGTTTCACGCATAAAAATACTCGACATTGATGGTCTCAATGTAGTTAACAGCCAACCGTCATATGTTCCTAAAATCAGCCGTCAAAAACGAAAAAGAGTTTTTTGCCAGTCAAAACCGTGTAGCCGTCAAATGGCTCGCATCTGCTCAAATGTGTAAAATCTACTTTCTCAAAGGCTAACGCAGAACTTTTTTGTTGCCCCATTTTAGACAATGTGATGATACCTTTGACAATTCCCGCTTTTAGATTGTCAAATAGTTGCGTGTGCATGAATGAATAATTTTTAGACAGGCACATCGGCTCTTTTTTTATAAGAACCGCATTTAATTTTGGAGCTAAGGCTGAACACGGTCTGAAGCTGAACGCATTCTTAAGATGTTCGTATATTTACATGGTATACGGCTTTGTATCACCTGATGACTCAGTTGATGATGTGAAAGTTATTTGGGCTGGTGCACGATATACCAAGTGAATAGCAAGTCTCGAGTTACGTCACAAAGAACACAACAATGATTCCTATCCCTTACACAATAACACAATAGACTTCACACAAAAGAACGAGACATATATTGACTTGGTATATCGAGCATCACCCGTTATTTGGAACGGATATAAATAAGAACTACTGATTATTACAAACCGAAATGTGGCATGCAATAAGAAAACCATTGTTAATGTTATACAAAACACGCCCTTAAGTATTTGGGTTTTATTTACATTTCTGTTGCCTTTACTTTATGTGTGTCATTTAATATACAGATTGGCAAAATAAAACCAAGTATCTGGGTTAATTTACAGTTAGATCAATCATGCGCGTCATTTAATATACAGATCGGCAGAATTAAACTAAATATTAGCCTGCGAACATGCTCCCGGTTCGGTTGGTTTAGGGCGAGATGGACGAGTGTAGTCTAGGGCGAGCGGGACGAGCCGAGAGCGGTCTGGTGAGGAGGGAGTCCCACTCGCTTCGCTCGCGGAGTCACGACGCTCCGACGCCCACTCGCTCGCCGAATTTTTATTTTCCGACCTCGCTGGGAGCTTGTTCGCAGGCTAACTAAATATTTGGCTTAATTTACATTTATATTCCTTTATTTCATGCGCGTCATTTAATATTGGCAAAATAAAAACGTTCTTAATCCACTCTCAGCCTGAGGAATGTTCTTGGTACGTTCTTAGAATTTTGGTTAATCTCAGCCTCAACGAACAAAGTGTAAAAGAACCATTCTCTAGTGGATATCGCCAGGAGTCATTATCAGTCCGTCCCTGATTATGGCTCCTGATATCGCTTGATCTGTAATGGGGAACAAACCGCCCAAGCGAAAATGGTCTATTATGATGTCATCAAGTACTATATCAATAGGCCATTTCCGAATTACCCGAGGCCTCTTCTTCGAAGCGAGTCTTGGTGCTCACCTTTCATATGCAAATCAATTTTCATTCACACGCAAATGAGTTTAATTTGCGTGTGAATGAACATTGATTTGCATATGAAAGGATGAGCACCAAGACTCGCTTCGAAGAAGAGGCCTCAGGTAATTCGGAAATGGCCTATTAAACTATACAAAACCCAAAAGCGCCGACGACAACTGATGCTTAAAATTCGTCCATTTGTTTCTTTTAGGAAAATATTTAGACACGCAGCCTGAAAGAAGCATGAAAATGACAGCATTAACCCTTACACCTCTCTCAATATGCTTGTTTTTGTTTTGCAAAAGGATGGATATTTCATTTCAGCAACACGAAAGTTTGATCGCAATTTCAGTTCTTCGGCTGCAACATTACAGTTCAATTCAGGGGCGGACCAGGGGAAGAGTGCAGGGGGTGCGCACCAACCCACCCGCCCCAAACCCCCTCACCCCGCCTCCCTGGGATGATCTGCGGTTTTCTGATATAACTAGTACAACTTCTGATATTACTTCAAAAAAAAAATCAAAAGAAATTGTTTACGTCACCAGTAAGTTACGCCATTCCGCCTCCTAAGAAAAATCTGAATCCAACCCTGCACTTAGCCTTTCAATTATTTTCCGCAGCTTTTTATGCTTCATGCCTTGGGGAACTTCTCAACTTTTGCACAAATAATTATGTACGCCGGAAAGTCTAGAAAATTTGAGAGAATTCCCAACCCTCCTCGGGAATGGCCTTATTTCTTACTTAATTCTCGATTTCTGCTTGGCGCTATTTCGCGATGGTGTAATTCGCAATTTTAAAAAATAAAACAAAGTAAAACAAACTAACATTGAATTTCGCGAAAGTACGTCAACAAAACATTATTTATATTTAGAAACTTTACAGAGGTATTAAGAGTGACTTTCTATAAATACTACGGATAGGTGTGCAAAATGCAAAAATCGAATTCCCTCAAACTTTTTCACAAGAAAGCCCTCTGGAAACTATTCAAAAAAATACAACTTTCAGTTCGTTTGGATTTATATTTTTCAAGAAAAGCGATTTTTTAATTTTCACCCTCAGAGAAGCCCTCGAACCACTGAAAAATGTGCTTCGTATTTGCGACTCGTGTGAGAAAACTAAAACAAATATCAAAACTATTTCGATATTACACAATTCAATAACCCTTCCTTTACATGGTACCGTTATTAGAATTCGAAAAGATTCAAACCTGAATTTTTAAAAAATTTTCAAATTTACCCTCCCAAACACCATCATCAGAAAGCTCGATTTTGGCAAATTTCAACGGCAAAATTCTCTACCTGGTACATGGATTCCGCTGTAAAGATGGTATTCTATAGAAAGAGTAAGGTTTCCTCTATCGTTCTGTGAAATAAAATTTTTGGGCAACTCAAACTGCGAATTTATACGACCGAAAATATTTACGGTACTTGCTTAAAGTTTATGACCTTTGAACTTACAGTTGTCTTAATACATACAAGAGATAACCTAAACAACAGTTGAAATTTTAGTATGAATGCGACCCTTTCTCCCATTTAAATGATTTATAGTTATTTTTTATCTTCTGTGGGCAATTGTATCGAAAGTAATATTTTTTTACGCTTCTAACTTGTTTATGAGTACATGCGTATTTGATTACTGAAGCGGAAAGTTGTGAATATTAAATTTGTTCCATCTATAAAGTTCTATTTCGTGTGCTGCAAGGCGTTAAGTGTTCTCATTAAAACAAAATGGTATTGCCAAGTAGAAGGTTTTCCTCTCAGATTTTAAAACAACATATAACTTTTGACTTACTATCCACAGCATGGCTTGATTTACTCAGCAGCGTTACACCAGGTGTGTTAGCGGTGAGATGGCGTGACGATAATTGACAAGTCAGAGTCGCTTTTTTGCGAATCGAATTCAACAAAAATATGTATAAATATTATCTTTCTTTGAGACTACTTGATAAAGACTCTTGTGAAATACGTCTAAAATTTTTGAAACTTTCATTGCTGTGAAATAAAAAACCTGAATCTATAATTTTTATGCTGCGGTCGTGTGATCCTCGAGTGTGGCATCATCACATGACAATAACAACTAAAAAATGGCCACCTGCAGTTATTCTCAAATCTTTGGTGGTACGTGCGGTCCGAGTATTACGAATCCCGCACATGTTCAAGGTGTTTTAATTCAAAAATGTGACAAAGACATCTGAGGTCATTTGAAGGCTACTGGTGTGTGCGATTCTTCTCTGAACGAAGCATGGCTACTGTTGGCTAGAGCAGGTCAAAAATGTTGAAAATATTGCGGAAGATTATTAAGAAAATACTGAATGCTACTATAACAGATAATCACCATGAGGCCCAATAAGGCGTGATTTCATGATATGCGAAATCAAATTCAATGGCACTAGTCAATGTAGCTGACCGTGCCAAAGGGTGAGTCTTTTGAGACTAGAGTCTCTTGAGTAAAATTGCGGCCCGGCTATTTACAAGTTTCCAAATGATTCCATTGCTAACCACGTGGAGAAGTGGGACTATGGGACTAGAAATTGAAGATTGGGCGGGGGTGTGGGGGTAGTGGATATTTGTCGGCTTGCCTCACTACAAGAGATACGGTCAAGCGAAACTTTAAGGTAGTAACATATAAATGAATGAAATAATAATAATAATAGAAGTACAACACTGCTTTATAATAATAATAATGATAATGATAATAATAATGAATAATAACAATAATAATAATTGAAATAATAATAATAATTTGTAGACTCCGCTTGTTATTATGAAAGTCCGTGAATTTGATGACTTATCGCATTGTTGTCCTCCTGTATAAAGGCAGTTATTAGCACTGAATCCCATTCAATGCCAAAAACACGGATGGCTCATCTGCTTTCTTTTGTGCGGCGCCGAAACATTCTTACGTTTCATTTAAATTGCATAATTAAGAAAGCGGAGGTTCTGAGGTTCTTCCACAAGGGTGGGCTCTTAGATGCATTGGGAACACTTTGATAACAACGTGGGAAGCATAAAAGGACGACGGAAAGCTCTCTACTTGTCCTTACTTGGAGAGTTTCTCGAGTCATGCGATTGTCACCATAGTGCTTATGACTGGCCGCCATTATTGTTGTGACTTATTGATCCCAGAGTACCATTTACTCGTAAATTTGAGGAGACGTTCTAAAGATATTCTCCT
>JAHPZR010053790.1:0-29559 GCA_019787425.1 Platygyra sinensis | reverse complement strand
CTAACCTTGCTTGCATTTTTCTACATTTGTTATTTTTGAGGTTTGGATTCACTTGAAGGTAAACTACCATTTTTTAAATAATTTTAATTTTGTTTTTGAAACTATTAATGACTATAACTTAGATTTAACACCTAGTTTTCACCATCCCTCCCCCAGTCCCTTTCAATTTTATGTTTGCCTTTTTGCGCCATCTGGCAGCCTGGAATAGATTTATATTCAACTGGTAAATGGTTACTCACAACTAGCAACTCCCAACCCAACACTTGCAATTGTCCGTCCTCTACATAATAATGACGTCTGAACATTTCAGTCTCTATTTGGAAAGTAAAAATTTATTGGCTCACAAAAAAAATGCTTATCTCGTCACCTCACAAAGTTTTGCTTTTACCATACACCATCCCCTTCTGAGGCCAAATGGAAAAATAACAGAACATACTTGTTGTTTGGTCTGATCATTATACTGCAAGGCCACATGTGTCCAGGTGTTATATATAAAGGACAAGTTTCCTCTGATAGTATGATTTGTATTCACTCCACCCAGGATAGTACCGCCACTCGCAGACAAATGTATGCCTACAAAAGACACAAGGATTCCATTCAGATATTAGTAAGATCAATGAAAGCCCATGACCAATGAGAAACACTTATTTTTATAACCTTTAATGATAGGATATTGCAACAAAACTTCAACAATTTGGAACATGTTTACACTAGGACACTACCACTTCAAATGCCACAGTAACACCACTACATGTTTATCTCACAAAAATTTCTCCATTTCACAAGACAAACAAAGCCTTTATATGAATAAGGGTTTTAACCTCTTTTTATGACACACACTGATTAATCAGGAAAATTTATCCTGGATGAGTATCACCAGGACATTTGCAAGGTTTATAAAGAACAGTTATGTGGGGGACATTAACACCTGCTTCTTCCTTGGTTCCAAAGATGGGGATAACATCTGGACTGCTGCAAGCTTTTTCAGAGCCACAACTTGCACTACAAAGTGACAATTAAGTGACGATCAAAATAGTGGATTTTCAACTCTGGGAAATGCCAAACTGGGGGAGGGAAGAGGGGTTGGGCAACTAAACAAAACCCCAACAAAGGGTTTCTTAACAATTTTGATTAAGGACACTTGCATTATAAGTATTTATCCTTCTTACTTGGAAAATTCTCTTAAATGCTAAAACTACAAGCCCATCTATGCCAACTCTCTTGATTATTCAGGAGTCTCCTGGATACAGGCCAAGTCTCCAGCTCTATGGTACGAGCCACTAAATCGCAAAGAATACATTTTTCTGACATATTTTGGCTGATATTTTTTATTTTGGAGGAAACTTTTTGTGATATTTTATGAGTCTTTCATCTGAAGGTCTCTACTTTAAACAACTTTTGTACTAAGGGTCAAAAAAGGTAACATTGGTGATCTCCTGGATTTTGATCATTTTAGGCTGGCACCTCTATCTGCACACCCTGATCTTCTTGTGCAATGTGTTCTACCTCAAAACAAAACTGTAGGCCTGGTATAATAGGAGCACATATTGAAATATGGGGCAGGGGAGCACATACTTGAATTGGGGTGGTGATTATAGGAAGCATTCATCACAGAATCACTCGGACTCCAAATGGAGGCATTTTTTGATGTAGTCTTATTCTTCTTCATCAGCATGACTGATGTAACTAACGTTACCTGAACACTATGTCATCCAAGGCAATATCACTGTTTGGCCCTTTTCCTTTGGCTGCGGTAAATCGCACAGCAATAAGCCCTTCATAAACCTAAACGATTTTGAAAGGATAATGAAAAGCATTTTGTAACCACTGTGTTAACTGAACTGTCTTTCGCTAGACATTATGTAAATATATTTTATGTAGGAATGCTGGTGTCTCGCCCAAAATTTTTGGATCTATTATCAAACTGGTTGTTATTAGTGTATCAGCTAAGCTGGTAGGCTCAATCTGAGCCACTCTCTTAGATCCATGGCTCCTTTCTGCTTGAACAGCAGTTGGTTAAATCAAGCCTTGGTAATTCTGCCTATTAAGTTGGCTATTTCCATTCTATTTTAAGCTTCTAACACTATAACTTGCTGGTGGAATTCTTTTGAACCATATGTAATTTACTTTGTCCCTTGTATGTTGCAGAAGTCTGCTTAATAATAATAATTGATATTTAAACAGGGTAACCCCTTCAGTCACAGGACTTGTATCAACGGGGGCCCTGTATAACATTAAAATAAAAGAGAGTAGATATAAATTATAAATAAACATATATCAATAAATATTACGTATAACTAATAAATATTACGTATAACTCTAACTGCAATAAAAAGGACTGCTAACATGATCGAATAAAATGTTCTAAAAAATAGCTTAAGAATAAAAAGCAGAGATAATATAATATAATTAACAAATAAAGAAGCCTAAGCCGTGTATTACATTGTGATAAAACACGACAGGCATTTGAGAACACGAGGGAAATGTAGGAAACACGAGCCGCAGGCGAGTGTTTTCTACATTTCTCGAGTGTTTTCAAATGACTGAAGTGTTTTATCACAGTGTAATACACGGCTTAGGCTTCTTCATTTGCTTTTTGATATAGATTTTACGCGCGCAAAACAATAAAACATGCTTTTTCTATGTTTTATAATCTGATAAAACATAGGTTTTTGACCAATCAGAGCGCGCGCAGGGTCCTATCTATGTTATAATATAATATAAAGTTCCAGCAGCATTTTTCATAGATAAAATGATATAATTATAATTTTTTTTAAATTATTTCAATTATAAATTTTTTTATATGTTAATATTCTCATTTTGCAATTTCCATGGGGTTGATGGCGGTCAATTTTTGTTTACAAACTTTATTCTTTTTCTTAAAGTGCTACTGCGACCTAAAATCAATTCAATCTTCTTTTTCTTTATGTTTCAAAACTATGTAACTGAACCACTAAGTGACCTAAGTTTTAAGCCTTTGTTTCAAAAAGACACCTGTTTATTTTGACTGAAACTTTCCTAATTAATGGCCCACCATTAAAAACTTAAAATCTTGAGGAGCTTGATCGAGGATAAGATGACGTCAAAGACTCGCTAGTTTAAAAATGCAATGTGTGTACATGCACCTAAATTAATATGCAGCACGGGAGTTTCGAACTTTCTGACTTTTAAACTTGTGTTTTGCATGTACAATAAGCTGCATTTACATGCTGCAATTCTAAGCTAGTGAGTCTTTGACATCATCTTATCCTCGATCCAACCCTCTGAAGTCCAATCGGTCAGTTTTGAACGTGAACAGTGGTGGACCGTGAAATCCTAAACTTGCACTGAAAGAAAACTGCCTTTGGATAAAATTCAAAGCTTAAGATTTTGCCAGTGAGGTGCCAAAAAAAAACAGTTTTAATATCTGCAGGAAAAAGAGTAGTGAATTTTTTGATCAAAGTAGCACTTAAAGGGAGATGGGGTTAAAAGACAGGTAATTATGGAATATTCATTAGCTCAAATAGCAAATCATTTCATACTATCTTTGTAAAATGATGTAACAGAATCAAACACAAACATGTAAATCTATAAAAATAAATTTAAAGCTGTCCTTTCATGAGTTTTAATGAGAATTGTTAAATTAAGCATGGATAACCAAACATTTTGATATTCTTAAATGTGTCATTAAGTTTCAATAATTTTTTGCAGGAAAATTAAAGCCTTGTAACTAACTAAGGATGTTACAAAACTCCATCACACATGAATATTTTATCACTGAAATTGAAACAATAATTTTGCCACCTGTTTCAATTTCTAAGCCCTCACTTAAACTGTGAACTGATAAATTCTTAAATTCTCTTTCTAAAAGAACATAAAAATACACAAGAAAAGTTGGGAGAAATTATTTCCTGTTGAAATCCTGAAATATTCAAAAACCCGTCTGACAAGTTTAACCAATTAGAAAAATGCAAAATTTTTCCAGTGTTTTTTTTTAAAATTAAAAATGCAATGAATTTCCATAGTGACAATATCTAACAAATATACTCAAGTGCAATAGTGTTGGTGTAGAGTTAAAGGTAAGTACATACAAGAAATGTTGTGTTTAAATTGTATTTCTTCACCAGAATACTTCAACTAAGTTATTTTTGCTCTGCTGATATCAGTTGGCTGAATTGTTTTAACACAAGTATACACAACAAATATCCATGTACATGTGCTGCATGTTTACAGTAAATGTATACATTTAAATTTTTTTATCCCCTATTCTATACTGTTTTAAGTCTGTGGTCCTTCAAAAAATTTAAGAACAACAACAGAATGTAAAAGGAACAACAATATAAAAGGAAATTTAACTATTGACAGTAGATTATCACTATCTGAAGAGATACACACAGAAGCTATACATAGAAATTTTTTTTACTGGGAATTTAAAGTAATTTTTAAGAGTCAATGCTTTTATTATAGCTAGGGTAAGGAACAAGACACTGAAGAGTTAAATATTATGAATCTCATACTACCTAAGACGGATCATTCCTTCTTTAGAACAAGAATGTATGCATTTGACAATATTATTACAGTCAAACCTCTCTAATACAGACACCAAAGGGACAGAGCAAGGTGTCCATATTAGAGAGGTGTTCGTTGTATACAGGGCATGATTATTACATCACTTCAAGGGCTCCATTGATGGTATTAAGTGTTCTTTAAGTCAAAACTGGCCCAAACAAGTCTTTGAAGTGCATTTAATTTTTACTGATTGAAAAAACAAATGATACTGTTATCGTATACACTTTGATATGTAACGGCAAACAGGAAATCGTGTTGAATAAGAACTTTCATCATTGGAGTGTCCGTAATAAAGAGGTTAAGTTTGTATGAATTTTCTCACTGGGGCCAAGATTTCTTTCCCGTTGTCCATATTATAGAGGGTCCGTATTATAGAGGTTATTTTTAAAAAGAATGTGTGGGTATTTTCCCGGGACCAAGTGAACTGTCCATACTAGAGTGGTGTCTGTATTAGAGAGATCTCCGTAAGGAGAGGTTCGACTGTATTTGAAAACTAACAAATACTCTTGGAGTAAAAGAATTATCGCATGCTATTCAGAAGTAGCTCCTTAACTAACATTTACAAGAATCATCCTGAACTAATATTTACAAAACTAAATCATTTGCTTGATCACCTATGCATTAACAGTAGAGAAATGAAATATGTAATATTTTATTTTACTTGTCAGTTGAGCCATGTCCTCAAGAAGCTATTGTCACTCAAATAATGAAGTCTCTGGTAACAAATCTGCAGCACACAGCAACTCTTACACTAGAACATCATACTGTGATAGCCAGTGCAGTGAGAAAGGAAACAAGCTAAGAAAACTGGCCAATAGAAGCCCTGCTTCAAGGGGATACCCAGCGGAGTGCATAGGTAATTATCTGTCAAACACTGTCAAGCTGTCATGTAGACTGGAACTGGCCTGTTTCGTGGGAAAAATATCTAAAAATAGACTGGTCTGTAAAAAATGCTGTGCATTTACTTATTATAGGAGTTGCAGGCTCCTAGTAATGGGCTTTTTACGGCTTCCAGATATGCTCATCATTCGGTAGCTGATTTTATATGTAATGATGCACAGCTGTTTACAAGAGAAAATTACTGTGATAAATTTGACTTCACTCAATTTTGACCAGTCATAAAATTTGACCCAACCCCATTTAATACAGTCAACCTTTAAAATTGCCAAATTTTCATGGCCCATTAGTCACCATAGTAATAGGGTTCTACAGTTCTATGTACACAGCACTGAAACTGGATATTAAATGTTGTAAAATTTCACCAGTTTTTAACCCAAGGAGACAACAAACCTGTCGAATATATACAACAGCACATCTTCAGTGGCTCCTTAGTAGCATTTACCACAAGAGTCAATGGCCACATTTCTGAAATCCCAACCTGAATGATCCTAGATATAATTTTACCTAGCTATTTATATGGCCACTAGTTACGTTCATCATTCCCTTGCTGATTTTGAGGGATGCACAGTTTTTTACAAGTGCAATTGTGATATATCTGTTATGACATGACCAAGTATAGACCATGACATTTGACCCCACCCATTGGTATGGGTGTATGGGGTTTCACAGTATACAGCACTGAAACTGAATAAACAATGTTGTAGACTTTGATGAGTTTTCAACCCAAGGAGACAACAAAGCTGTCAAATATAGAACAGCACATCTTCAATGGCTCCTGGACAACGATGTATTCACGCTTAACGGCATGAATGAGTGGCAGCCAGACCTGCGTCGTTGGACACCCAGTAGCAGTGCAAGATATCCATTGAGGATGAAGATACCCAAACCACCTATTGATCCAGAAACAAGTAAGCTTATTATATTTCAGTTGACCATGTTTCACAAATTTTTCTGGTTATGAAATTCACCCTTTATCAGTCTTTCATCTTAGTCCTTCACCTCTTTCCAAAAAAAGTAAAATAACGACTGTACATTTCAATAACAATAACAGTGATGATTGCTATGATGACATCAATTAACCTTCCCCTTCACAGAAGTTTTCTTGGTTTCAACTCCCACCCCTATGGAAAATATTTAATTTCAGCTTCATATTTTCTTCGAAAACTTGTTGCTTTGAATACTTAAGTCCCTAGTCCCTAAGGGTTGCCAATCACCTTTTGCGGGATAGGTGTGGATTTTATTGTTTTCTGGTACTACACAAGCGATTGATTAACACACATAAAATAAGCCCGAGACCATGTTTGTTCATGTTCTTTGTGACTGATAATAAGGATAAAGACATTCTCCTGGCATTGAGACTGGTGATGTTGTGAGAATTTTGTGTGAAATTAGATTAGCATATTCATTCACTAATTTGTATGATCAAGCTGAACAGTGACAGCTGTATTTTAATTTGAAGTCAGAATTAATAAGTTTGTATTCTAGTTAAAAAAAAAACATTTTCTTTTGGTTGCCATTCTGTCCGACCACTACACTTGTTTCCAAGTGTGCCTACTCTTTTTAAATAAATGTTATCAATACTGAATTTGCTTAATGTACAATAAATGAATAAATTTATCTTCATTATCTTGAGTAAAATATAATGTCACCTAGTCAAATTTCGACTTATTTCCCCTTAATGTAGTGCCTGAGGATTCTCAAGTTCACATCTACCACAGCAAAAAGGAACGGCTATGGGTAAAACAATGGCTAACTGGAATGTTAGAGGCAAATAGATATAATGTCACCACTAACAGACAGCAGGCACCAACAAATACTTCAAGGATGATCCTTGTTCTCACACCAGAGCTTTTTGACGAGCCTTTCTGCTTTCAGCTTCTTGATGCCATTGAAGGAAAGACAGTGCTTGGTATTAAACTCAGAGATTGTGAAGTGCCAGAGGACATTTCATCTGAATGCACCAACTACATGGACCTGACTACAACTGATCTCAGTGATTTGACTTTTCATATTACATTCATGTTTAGGATAAAGAAAGCCCTTAAACTTCCTGTTTCTATTTGCTCGGCATAAGATTGCATTGGTTATAGGCACCTCCATAAGACTGAACAATTTATAACAGAGTTTTCCTCGCCAAGTGACCCAAAGAACCAGAATTATAAATATGTTCTCAACCTCTATAGCATGGGCACCTCCATGATATTGGCACTTAGCTCTGGCCCTCTGGTGTCTGTATTGAAGAGTCACCTGTGTTTAAATGTGCACTTCGGCTAAATATGTAATACTTGTTAACTGAAGACATTGTCATCATTACTTTGTTGTTCCGTAGCCATGATGCCAAATTCCTGATCATGGTCCATCTTCCGTCATGTACCGGTATGCGTTTTTTGGAAGGGGATGCTAATGATCGGAAAGTGTACTTTCTTCAGGTTTCAGTGCATCTCTATATCTTTACTTAAGACTTCTGAAGTTTTTTATAATAACTCAGGAAAGTCTGGAAATTTTTATTCTGTGTTAGGAAAAGTTGATGTTTTGAAGACCGAAGGACAAGATGGTCAAATTGAAATTTTTATAGCACTGATTCATTGAAATCTTATATATATATGCACAGAAATAAATGGATGGAAAATAAAGCCACTTCTATTTATTGATATCTCATTTTAATACATTTATTTTGGCCGTGGAACTTTACATTCATCTGCAGGCAAAAGTGAGGGGAATTTTAGAAACTGATTTCTGTGCAACTATAATTAAGAACAGCAGGAGGATTGACAATTTCCTCATAAACTGATTTGATATGTTGAAAACAAGGAGAGTGAATTAATCATACATGTACTATTGATGCACATAATTTCTATGTAGCAGTATTTGGAGAACATGTTGCAGCCTGAAGAAATTACTACACGGTGAGACTTTCATAAGCACTAGTCCCCATTATCTACACTTCTACCAGACCGAGTCAAGGACTATTTAAAACAATTTCCTTTTTTCAGTTTATAAGACATTGCATGAACCCCAGTTGGGAGGTATTTCCATATATGGGCTCAATGAAAGCAATGTGTCAACAAGAAAAATTATCCTTACCGAGAGATCAACAGTTCCTTGATGCCATGTGTTTCCTTGATCTCCAGCCTTTCGGAATACTATGAACCAGATTTTATCAACAGTTTTCATCTCTACACTTAGGGTTCCCATGGAATTACTATTGGAACGATCAGACATATGGTAGAAGAAACTCATATTACATCCTTCACCAGCAGCAAACCAGGGTGTCTCAAATGATGCCTAGCAAGAAAAAATAAAGAATGCATCATCACGAGAATATTACGATTCCATAAACTCTATTATATTATAAGGGAGACTACAGTTTATGACTGTAAATGTTATGCACCCTATTGAAATAAAGTGACATTCATTATTTTATTTTAATTAATTAACAACAAAGCTAGTAAGCACTGTCGTTGCTGTCTAAAATTTATTTATGCATGAGACAAATTCTGAAAGAGGTGGCCTAGAAAATTGAAGAGGAAACTTTGACAGGTATAAAATAAATACAAAAATGAAACTTAAAATCCATGTATTAAAAAAAAATTGCATGAATACAGTAGTAAACTAAGATAAAGAATATCTGTTTGTTGCAGTTTGCACAATATTTTCAGGATGATCTAGAAACCAGAACATTACCTTAAATTACAATTTCTAAGACTAATGGGAGAAAGGAATTCCTTTTTCTTATGTTTACAGGCAAGACACTTCACTCTTGCATGACTTGCATGACCACATCTCTCCACAGAGGAGTATAAAAATGGATCAGTCTCAAGTATTAAAAAAGGTGGTCAAGGTCAAGTCTGCATACAAGACAAGTGGCCCATCAACTCTAATTTCTGTAGCATGAATCAACTAAGAATATTTCTACTCCCCCGCTGGTTGGGATGCTAGTCCATCTCAGGGTTACCCCCAGTATTAAATCTGCTAGTACCCATTTTACATGTATGCACCTAGCCGACCTGGGTGTAGAGAGCCGTGAGAGTTCAGTGTCTTGCCCAAGAACACAACGTCCCCGGCCAGGGCACAAACCCAGGCCAATCAATCTGGAGGCAATATGAGGCCACTATACATCCACAGGTACTGAAACAGAGGCACACAACACGTGCAAGAGTTTTTTTGTGAATTAGAAGCTCCTGGGTGTAGCAACACTCAGTGGACTCTTCTTAACAGGTATGATAAGGTTAATACAACAAAATTTCTGCTAAAAATTTCTGTTTTTAAGAATTTCCATTAATGCATAATATTAAAATGCAGCTGAAGAGACCAAAAACAGATACTTCCAAACATTTACATAAGTCTGGACCTGTCACTAAACTGGCCTCTTGTCTGTTTATTTTGACTGTGTGAACAAGAGTCGCAGATCCATTAGTTTCATATGAAACTACTCGTGGGTGAAAAGTGTCAAGTTATCATCTGCTACAGAACAAATAAAAATTATCTTGTACATGTAGCATTTACTGACAAAAACAAATTTCACAAAACTCCAGCAGTGCTCTCCTTCATAACTAGCTGGCAGGAGTTTCTTTTGAGTTTTAGACAGTGAAAAACACTTTCAAATGAGTATCTCAGTATTGATTCCAAGAAAACGTTGGCAATGAAAAGCCAGTATTGACTATTGTCAATAAACATGCAGTGCTACTTCATTGACAGACTTGCATTTGTAACCCTCTCCACCTCCCAAATTGTTTTGACTTAATTCCTTTGTTGGTGAACTGCATGTAATGCAAATGGTATTGATTGGGAAACTGAACTGGAGAAAATCATCAAAAACGAAAGCCCCCTCACCATCACACAAGTTTATTTTGCACTAAAAACAATTGTTCCTGTTCTTGAAGTCCTTGAAGTCACTGCCGAACAATTTTAAAATCTTTTGAAACCCATAGATTTACAAAGTCCTGGGCTTATTAGACATGTCAGAATAAGGCCACCAATACAAGAATACCTGTTTCTCTTTAGTGACAGTCCATGTAAGAAGGAGGCAACCACATGGCAAGGAATGCAGAAAGGTGCTAACTGTTGCACAACATTGCTATTGTTCTATCATACTTCTGATTGGCTCAATCAGAAAAACTGACCAAACCTACAGGTAGCTGCACATTTATTCATTTAATTTTGTCCTTAATTGATCAACTATTTTCATTTCAACAAAACCTCTTCTAAATCTAAATACCACAGTTATACTATGCAGGGAACATTGAAAAATTGGAGGCTTTTATTGTCTTTGTTTACAACTGTTGTGATTGGTTGAAATGTTTACACACAAAGAAAACTACCTTTCAGATTATAGAGTTTAAATACATTTTATTTCATAAACCTGCTTTCTATTAGTTGATAAATTCTTGGTCTGAAAAACACAACCGTTTCAATGTGGGGAAAGCTTATTGCCGCAGAACAATAGAAAATGGTAACAGTTCTTACCTGGATCATTGCTTAATATAGAAAAACAAAGATGGCTATTCTAAAAATAAATTAATTGGGATGAAATTTTCACAAACATGACACACGTTTACAAGTGGCAATTTGATTGGTTGTTTAGAGTTCCTGTAGCTCCAATCTGATTGGTGTGACATACATACATCTCTCACTCACTCAATCCATTAGCCCCCGGGGGGGGGGGGGGGGGTACCCCCTTATAAGTGCTTAATGGGGACGTGCGGCCAGCCAGGGTATGTTTTTCGGGATTTTTGTCTTAAACAGGGTATCGAATTTGTCATTTTTTGTCTTAATCAGGGTATCGATTCCTCAATTTTTGTCTTTAATGGGATACCTTTTCTTGGACGATAAATGGCAAATTTTTTACAAGCTCTTGTAAACTATTATTGTGTTCCGTTGACTTTGGCATTGATACCAGGTACATTAAATTTCCATTGATTACACAACAAGAAAGCCACACAATTTGTAACCGCAACTTTTAATCTATGTCTCAAACAGGGTATCAAAAATCGGAATTCTGTCTTAAACAGGGTAGGAAAATCAGCGATATTTGTCTTAAATGAGGGGCCGGGCCACACCTCCCCACCCAGGGATATATCAAGTACCCCCCCCCCCCCCCGGCCATTAGCCTCCCACGCAGACATTCTTAGGCTTGTCACGGGTTCCTCCCCACGAACGTCTGCTCAACGGACAGGCCACTTCCGTTCATTGGCGGTTAGCCTTTGTTTTAAAAGAACCAATCCTGTTCTGTTAATGTTGACATCTCTGTTGTTTGTCAGGCTGTTTGCCATCTGCTTATGCATTGTTTAGGCTCATTTATGTTGCACGATATTTGCTTTCGAAGGGCAAATTATGGAAAATAAGAATTTTTCGGTGAAATGTTGCTTACCTGTATTTAATATTGTGGTGCTGGGCCCGGTTGTTTCACTAGAACTATTTGGAAGTAGAGCATTTGTTGCTTCTTATCACGCAAATCATATTTACCCACGTCCAGTTTTTTCTTCAGAGACGCCATGCTTTACTTCGAGAAAGCTACACCTTTCTGTAGTGAGGTTCTTATGTTTCTTCCATCAATTTGGTTGAGCTTGTGTTTCTCGAGTTCGATGAATAGGTTTATTGCTCCTTTTATCCCTTCTGGCACCACATAATTAAAATGTAGCTGTTTACGTGCGAATCAGTTGACTGTTTTGCGTGTTGTATATCCCATTGTTTGACGTAGCTCTGGCAAGACCGTACCGGTCCTCAATGTGGATCTTATCAGTTGTCGGTACTTCTAAAATAATAGGTATGTCTGCAGTTGCTGGTGGAACTCGTATGTAAGTGAAAATTTTGAACATTTTGCGGCACAAATTTCTCGTGTTGAAGCATTGGGTCAAAGTCGGTCAAAGTCCAGCTTTGCACAGATAATGCTAGAGAAGCTATGATTGGCTAACCGTCAACGAATGGATGTGACCGGTCCGTTGAGCAGACGTTCGTGGGGAGGAACGTGTGACAAGCCTAAGAACGTCTGCGTAGGAGGCTATCAATCCACTGACCTGCTCATTACATACCCCAGACCCATTGACTTAGAAAAGGTATTTTTTTTACAAAACAATAACAGAAACATTATAAGGAAAACCTATCTTAATATTGCTAGTAACTGTCATGGAAAGACACTAATGACCATATCGGTAGTGCCCTGGCTGCGAAGTTCTGCGAATAAAGTACAAACAAACGTTTTTTGCTGTTGTTTAATAGTTAACTATGGTGACGCTTTACATTGCACATGTTAAGCAATGCTAATGAAACAAAACCGTTCTTGGGTGTTTCTAGCACCCGCTCTAGCATGGTTAAAATGACTGCCAGATGAGGGGAAGGATATATTCAGACGATATGATGATAAACAAACACGAATGTTCAATTTCCAGTGTTTTTCTGGAACTTTTAAGGGCCACAAAATCGGCATGGGATTGAAGCATTGGGTCAAAGTCGGTCAAAGTCCAGCTTTGCACAGATAATGCTAGAGAAGCTATGATTGGCTAACCGTCAACGAATGGATGTGACCGGTCCGTTGAGCAGACGTTCGTGGGGAGGAACGTGTGACAAGCCTAAGAACGTCTGCGTAGGAGGCTATCAATCCACTGACCTGCTCATTACATACCCCAGACCCATTGACTTAGAAAAGGTATTTTTTTTACAAAACAATAACAGAAACATTATAAGGAAAACCTATCTTAATATTGCTAGTAACTGTCATGGAAAGACCACTAATGACCATATTGATTCAAGAGATGCAAAATCATGTCTTGCTTTAAACAAAAAACATACCCTACTTCCAACGAGTATTCCTGATGCTTCCAAATATGCATAATACCCTGTGCCAGTTGAATGGTCAGCTGTAGGTCCAGTGGTTGCAGTTGGGGTTCTTTTGTTAATTATTTTCCACTCCTTGTCATCATCTGTAGACTGCATTAGAATTCCCAGATTGGGGGCCACATTACCAAAGTCAATTGGAGCCAAGTCACAAGTGATCTTTCCACTGCAAGAAATTACAAAGTGACAGTTTTAAATTAGTTTTAATTAGTAGATGACACTAGTTAATTATAGTCAAGACTTTATCACCAGACAACCTTGGAAAATGTTCTAATGTCTCCTTGATATAGAGCTAGTGCTGGTAAAACAAATTTAATGCACAGTAGTTGCCCTGGGGCACATCCAGAAACAACTATGATAATGACACATAGAACTCAAGAGCGAATAATCTAATCATTTTAGTTTAAATTCACTGGTCGTTTAGCACTTAATCTAAATTCCCTTTTTGACATGTTGGCAACTCAAAATGTGGCCCCATCTGCTAACAACTGTACACTACTAAGGTACTCATTCCAGGGGGGGTACTCGGGATTTCAAGTGACGGGGATGATCGAAGGATTTTTTTGGGTTTGAAATTTTCGATTCCGGGATTTTTTTGGGTACAAAATTTGGCAAGTATTTTTTTGGGTAGCTTGATTTGACTAGGGATTTTTTTAGGGTATTAAAAAGAATCGGTAGTGCCCTGGCTGCGAAGTTCTGCGAATAAAGTACAAACAAACGTTTTTTGCTGTTGTTTAATAGTTAACTATGGTGACGCTTTACATTGCACATGTTAAGCAATGCTAATGAAACAAAACCGTTCTTGGGTGTTTCTAGCACCCGCTCTAGCATGGTTAAAATGACTGCCAGATGAGGGGAAGGATATATTCAGACGATATGATGATAAACAAACACGAATGTTCAATTTCCAGTGTTTTTCTGGAACTTTTAAGGGCCACAAAATCGGCATGGGATTTTTTGGGGTTAATTTTTGCTCCAGGGATTTTTTTGGGTTTTGCCTTTTGGCTCCATTCGATCATCCCCGTCACTTGAAATCCCGAGTACCCCCCCTGGGGTACTCATACTGACTGTCAACAACAGAAAAGATAGTGAGCAGTGTAAAAAGAGATTGGCATTTGCAATAGAACTCTCCAAGTCATTTTTTTATGCAACTGTTATAAGGTGTCCATGTACATGTACTAACACTTGTGAACAGCTTTTGCAGCAAAACTAAGGATGAAAAGTTGCAAAGAGACACATGATGAACAAAATTTTAAGGAGCTTTTTATACCCTTGCTCAAGATATGCATAACCAAGGACAGTCTCTCAAAGAAATAAATATGAAATGAGAAGCTAGAACTAAAGGAGTACAATGCTCTGTGTATTGAAAAGAAGAACAAATCTCCTACAGGACCAACAAAGATGGAATAAGCAATACTGCAAACATATACTAAAAAAATAATGATGATTCATCTGTCTCCTTCAAACTTTTGCAAAGGAACCCAGGATGGGGGGACTCCAATACGAAAAGTTTAGGGCCAGATGCTGGTCAGGATATCCCTAAGTGCGATGATGAGCATCCCCAAGCTTTTCATGTAGGTGTCCTCCCCAGGCAAGGGCACAGACTGTAATTATTGTTTATGGTAACTGGTCAGGGCTGCCGATGTCAGATGAAATTAATACTCACTTTGCACCTGTTATCCAAACCCAAGCAGCCACAGTAATGCTACTGGACCCTGCGAGGATCTCGTTGAGGGCTCCTATCTCAGCATAATCACCAGTGCCATTGAAGCTCAGAGCATAATCCCTGATCTGTTGTAAGAACAAAATCATATGTCACCCAGGTAACACAAGTAACTACTGCAAGGATATCAAACCTCTTTTACGTGGCACTTGAGGGAATGGAAGCTTAAAATGGAAAACACTCCAGGTCACTTTTAGTTTATTACCAAAGAATCACAGCACAGCCAAAATAATGTCACATGTCACTGATAGGCAATCAAACTTAGTACAGAATGTAAATGCTGTGTTTGTTGAAGTATTGTAAGTAACTTTAATCTGGTGTATGGCATGTATATATACAAACATACTTGATGTAAATTGTCGTATCCTTACCTCAGGGGATCCTGCATACAATTTAGAATAGTACACATCTTGCTGAGAGAACACATACATGCCAAGACGACCACCTCTGTATTGTTTGTCTATGATGTTCCCTGAGTCTGACAACAGGTTCTCCCCCTGTGATCAACACAAGTCATCGTTAAATACCTTAATAAGCATTCTGGTAGCTGATGTGAGAGGCACTGTGACCTTGAGATCAGCTAGCAAGTTAAGGTAGTCTGCAAAGGAACAAACTAATACCAATATCCAATGTCACTTCTACAGAAACATGTTCAAGCACTGAGGAGTGGTAAGCAGTAAAGTCGCATGTAGGCTTGAGGATCTAGGGGTTGAGATGGGAGCGACAATGGCACAGTGCTGGTGTCAGCCTTCACCTCGCACCAATGTGGTTTGCGTTTGACACCTGGACCTGGTGTCAATAGTGTTATGCACATTGAGTCTGTTGTTGGATTTGTCCTTGCTTCAAAGATTTTTTTTGGTTTCTCTGGTTTTCTTCTCTTCAGCAAATGTAACACTTGTGAATTACAGTTTGATCATGAGACACTGTGGACAAAGAGTCACTGAGCCATGGGGCTCCAGATTATTCCTATTAGTTCAATTAATGTATTTCCTAAAAAAATATGTACTCTGCATATACCAGCTAGCGAAAAAAAGAAAGCAATATGACATTGTGTAAGGTAGAGCATGGTGATGTGCATCTGCAATAACAGGTACATAACTACATGTATGTTATCAGCTAATGCTCAAAATGGTTGATTTAATGAAACTCACTTGGTACCAACGCAAGCGGATTCTTCCAGAGTCTGGGTTGTGCTGGAGTCTCCAGTGATACGCCACATCCGGAGCCCACTTAGGAACTGGGTCATACCACAGAACATGTGTCTGATTAATGGTGTTCCCAGTCTCCCATAAGGCATCGCGTAGGCTCTCACCAGGGCCAGTATTGGAGTCAATGGCCTGAAGGATTAACCGTTGCATCAGAAAATTTCAACTTCGTAGGCAATTGCAGAAACATGAGAAGACTGGGAAAGAGTATAGTTGTTTTCCGTTGGTTTGAAAAACTAAGATATTCAAATGAAAGATCAACTAAATTCGAGAGTCCTTACCAAGAATAGAAGCATTTAGAGGAGGTAAATGGTAGCTATTCAAATATCACCAAAAACAGAGAGTTTGTATGGATTGGTAGACAAGCCACAAAATTATTAGGGTTTGTATGGAATTTTGCAACTTTTGCAGGGCTACCATTTGAACAATTTTCGGCTGAAGACTCCTAAACTTGGCTGGGTAGCTGTTCATTCAGTAACATTTCAGTTGAAATGTTTAAATTTTCAATCTAATCAATACAAGAAACTTGTCCTCGTCCTAGAGCTCGTGTTTCTGCAACTGCCTATGGAACATTTTGAAGTGATTATCATAAGTCTGATGTACTGAACTCAAAAGAAAAAGAAGGTATGACAATGAAATTTCACAATCTGAAGCTGAAGAAAGGCTGATTGTAAGGATCAAGAAACGCCAGTCAACAACCCATTTGGCAAATCACTCATGTTTTTGCCCAAAGATACCCAGTCAGCATAAACTATGATAACCTAAGATTTTTAGGTCTCGCCACCAAGGGTATCTTTGGGAAAAATATGTATTGAGCGATTTGCCAAATGGGTCGTTGACTGGCGTTTCTTGATCCTTACAATCAGCCTTTCTTCAGCTTCAGATTGTGAAATTTCATTGTCATACCTTCTTTTTCTTTTGAGTTCAGTACATCAGACTTATGATAATCACTTCAAAATGTTCCATAGGCAGTTGCAGAAACACGAGCTCTAGGACGAGGACAAGTTTCTTGTATTGATTAGATTGAAAATTTAAACATTTCAACTGAAATGTTACTGAATGAACAGCTACCCAGCCAAGTTTAGGAGTCTTCAGCCGAAAATTGTTCAAATGGTAGCCCTGCAAAAGTTGCAAAATTCCATACAAACCCTAATAATTTTGTGGCTTGTCTACCAATCCATACAAACTCTCTGTTTTTGGTGATATTTGAATAGCTACCATTTACCTCCTCTAAATGCTTCTATTCTTGGTAAGGACTCTCGAATTTAGTTGATCTTTCATTTGAATATCTTAGTTTTTCAAACCAACGGAAAACAACTATACTCTTTCCCAGTCTTCTCATGTTTCTGCAATTGCCTACGAAGTTGAAATTTTCTGATGCAACGGTTAATCCTTCAGGCCATTGACTCCAATACTGGCCCTGGTGAGAGCCTACGCGATGCCTTATGGGAGACTGGGAACACCATTAATCAGACACATGTTCTGTGGTATGACCCAGTTCCTAAGTGGGCTCCGGATGTGGCGTATCACTGGAGACTCCAGCACAACCCAGACTCTGGAAGAATCCGCTTGCGTTGGTACCAAGTGAGTTTCATTAAATCAACCATTTTGAGCATTAGCTGATAACATACATGTAGTTATGTACCTGTTATTGCAGATGCACATCACCATGCTCTACCTTACACAATGTCATATTGCTTTCTTTTTTCGCTAGCTGGTATATGCAGAGTACATATTTTTTTAGGAAATACATTAATTGAACTAATAGGAATAATCTGGAGCCCCATGGCTCAGTGACTCTTTGTCCACAGTGTCTCATGATCAAACTGTAATTCACAAGTGTTACATTTGCTGAAGAGAAGAAAACCAGAGAAACCAAAAAAAATCTTTGAAGCAAGGACAAATCCAACAACAGACTCAATGTGCATAACACTATTGACACCAGGTCCAGGTGTCAAACGCAAACCACATTGGTGCGAGGTGAAGGCTGACACCAGCACTGTGCCATTGTCGCTCCCATCTCAACCCCTAGATCCTCAAGCCTACATGCGACTTTACTGCTTACCACTCCTCAGTGCTTGAACATGTTTCTGTAGAAGTGACATTGGATATTGGTATTAGTTTGTTCCTTTGCAGACTACCTTAACTTGCTAGCTGATCTCAAGGTCACAGTGCCTCTCACATCAGCTACCAGAATGCTTATTAAGGTATTTAACGATGACTTGTGTTGATCACAGGGGGAGAACCTGTTGTCAGACTCAGGGAACATCATAGACAAACAATACAGAGGTGGTCGTCTTGGCATGTATGTGTTCTCTCAGCAAGATGTGTACTATTCTAAATTGTATGCAGGATCCCCTGAGGTAAGGATACGACAATTTACATCAAGTATGTTTGTATATATACATGCCATACACCAGATTAAAGTTACTTACAATACTTCAACAAACACAGCATTTACATTCTGTACTAAGTTTGATTGCCTATCAGTGACATGTGACATTATTTTGGCTGTGCTGTGATTCTTTGGTAATAAACTAAAAGTGACCTGGAGTGTTTTCCATTTTAAGCTTCCATTCCCCTCAAGTGCCACGTAAAAGAGGTTTGATATCCTTGCAGTAGTTACTTGTGTTACCTGGGTGACATATGATTTTGTTCTTACAACAGATCAGGGATTATGCTCTGAGCTTCAATGGCACTGGTGATTATGCTGAGATAGGAGCCCTCAACGAGATCCTCGCAGGGTCCAGTAGCATTACTGTGGCTGCTTGGGTTTGGATAACAGGTGCAAAGTGAGTATTAATTTCATCTGACATCGGCAGCCCTGACCAGTTACCATAAACAATAATTACAGTCTGTGCCCTTGCCTGGGGAGGACACCTACATGAAAAGCTTGGGGATGCTCATCATCGCACTTAGGGATATCCTGACCAGCATCTGGCCCTAAACTTTTCGTATTGGAGTCCCCCATCCTGGGTTCCTTTGCAAAAGTTTGAAGGAGACAGATGAATCATCATTATTTTTTTAGTATATGTTTGCAGTATTGCTTATTCCATCTTTGTTGGTCCTGTAGGAGATTTGTTCTTCTTTTCAATACACAGAGCATTGTACTCCTTTAGTTCTAGCTTCTCATTTCATATTTATTTCTTTGAGAGACTGTCCTTGGTTATGCATATCTTGAGCAAGGGGTATAAAAAGCTCCTTAAAATTTTGTTCATCATGTGTCTCTTTGCAACTTTTCATCCTTAGTTTTGCTGCAAAAGCTGTTCACAAGTGTTAGTACATGTACATGGACACCTTATAACAGTTGCATAAAAAAATGACTTGGAGAGTTCTATTGCAAATGCCAATCTCTTTTTACACTGCTCACTATCTTTTCTGTTGTTGACAGTCAGTATGAGTACCCCAGGGGGGGTACTCGGGATTTCAAGTGACGGGGATGATCGAATGGAGCCAAAAGGCAAAACCCAAAAAAATCCCTGGAGCAAAAATTAACCCCCAAAAAATCCCATGCCGATTTTGTGGCCCTTAAAAGTTCCAGAAAAACACTGGAAATTGAACATTCGTGTTTGTTTATCATCATATCGTCTGAATATATCCTTCCCCTCATCTGGCAGTCATTTTAACCATGCTAGAGCGGGTGCTAGAAACACCCAAGAACGGTTTTGTTTCATTAGCATTGCTTAACATGTGCAATGTAAAGCGTCACCATAGTTAACTATTAAACAACAGCAAAAAACGTTTGTTTGTACTTTATTCGCAGAACTTCGCAGCCAGGGCACTACCGATTCTTTTTAATACCCTAAAAAAATCCCTAGTCAAATCAAGCTACCCAAAAAAATACTTGCCAAATTTTGTACCCAAAAAAATCCCGGAATCGAAAATTTCAAACCCAAAAAAATCCTTCGATCATCCCCGTCACTTGAAATCCCGAGTACCCCCCCTGGAATGAGTACCTTAGTAGTGTACAGTTGTTAGCAGATGGGGCCACATTTTGAGTTGCCAACATGTCAAAAAGGGAATTTAGATTAAGTGCTAAACGACCAGTGAATTTAAACTAAAATGATTAGATTATTCGCTCTTGAGTTCTATGTGTCATTATCATAGTTGTTTCTGGATGTGCCCCAGGGCAACTACTGTGCATTAAATTTGTTTTACCAGCACTAGCTCTATATCAAGGAGACATTAGAACATTTTCCAAGGTTGTCTGGTGATAAAGTCTTGACTATAATTAACTAGTGTCATCTACTAATTAAAACTAATTTAAAACTGTCACTTTGTAATTTCTTGCAGTGGAAAGATCACTTGTGACTTGGCTCCAATTGACTTTGGTAATGTGGCCCCCAATCTGGGAATTCTAATGCAGTCTACAGATGATGACAAGGAGTGGAAAATAATTAACAAAAGAACCCCAACTGCAACCACTGGACCTACAGCTGACCATTCAACTGGCACAGGGTATTATGCATATTTGGAAGCATCAGGAATACTCGTTGGAAGTAGGGTATGTTTTTTGTTTAAAGCAAGACATGATTTTGCATCTCTTGAATCAATATGGTCATTAGTGGTCTTTCCATGACAGTTACTAGCAATATTAAGATAGGTTTTCCTTATAATGTTTCTGTTATTGTTTTGTAAAAAAAATACCTTTTCTAAGTCAATGGGTCTGGGGTATGTAATGAGCAGGTCAGTGGATTGATAGCCTCCTACGCAGACGTTCTTAGGCTTGTCACACGTTCCTCCCCACGAACGTCTGCTCAACGGACCGGTCACATCCATTCGTTGACGGTTAGCCAATCATAGCTTCTCTAGCATTATCTGTGCAAAGCTGGACTTTGACCGACTTTGACCCAATGCTTCAATCCCATGCCGATTTTGTGGCCCTTAAAAGTTCCAGAAAAACACTGGAAATTGAACATTCGTGTTTGTTTATCATCATATCGTCTGAATATATCCTTCCCCTCATCTGGCAGTCATTTTAACCATGCTAGAGCGGGTGCTAGAAACACCCAAGAACGGTTTTGTTTCATTAGCATTGCTTAACATGTGCAATGTAAAGCGTCACCATAGTTAACTATTAAACAACAGCAAAAAACGTTTGTTTGTACTTTATTCGCAGAACTTCGCAGCCAGGGCACTACCGATATGGTCATTAGTGTCTTTCCATGACAGTTACTAGCAATATTAAGATAGGTTTTCCTTATAATGTTTCTGTTATTGTTTTTGTAAAAAAAATACCTTTTCTAAGTCAATGGGTCTGGGGTATGTAATGAGCAGGTCAGTGGATTGATAGCCTCCTACGCAGACGTTCTTAGGCTTGTCACACGTTCCTCCCCACGAACGTCTGCTCAACGGACCGGTCACATCCATTCGTTGACGGTTAGCCAATCATAGCTTCTCTAGCATTATCTGTGCAAAGCTGGACTTTGACCGACTTTGACCCAATGCTTCAACACGAGAAATTTGTGCCGCAAAATGTTCAAAATTTTCACTTACATACGAGTTCCACCAGCAACTGCAGACATACCTATTATTTTAGAAGTACCGACAACTGATAAGATCCACATTGAGGACCGGTACGGTCTTGCCAGAGCTACGTCAAACAATGGGATATACAACACGCAAAACAGTCAACTGATTCGCACGTAAACAGCTACATTTTAATTATGTGGTGCCAGAAGGGATAAAAGGAGCAATAAACCTATTCATCGAACTCGAGAAACACAAGCTCAACCAAATTGATGGAAGAAACATAAGAACCTCACTACAGAAAGGTGTAGCTTTCTCGAAGTAAAGCATGGCGTCTCTGAAGAAAAAACTGGACGTGGGTAAATATGATTTGCGTGATAAGAAGCAACAAATGCTCTACTTCCAAATAGTTCTAGTGAAACAACCGGGCCCAGCACCACAATATTAAATACAGGTAAGCAACATTTCACCGAAAAATTCTTATTTTCCATAATTTGCCCTTCGAAAGCAAATATCGTGCAACATAAATGAGCCTAAACAATGCATAAGCAGATGGCAAACAGCCTGACAAACAACAGAGATGTCAACATTAACAGAACAGGATTGGTTCTTTTAAAACAAAGGCTAACCGCCAATGAACGGAAGTGGCCTGTCCGTTGAGCAGACGTTCGTGGGGAGGAACCCGTGACAAGCCTAAGAATGTCTGCGTGGGAGGCTAATGGCCGGGGGGGGGGGGGGGTACTTGATATATCCCTGGGTGGGGAGGTGTGGCCCGGCCCCTCATTTAAGACAAATATCGCTGATTTTCCTACCCTGTTTAAGACAGAATTCCGATTTTTGATACCCTGTTTGAGACATAGATTAAAAGTTGCGGTTACAAATTGTGTGGCTTTCTTGTTGTGTAATCAATGGAAATTTAATGTACCTGGTATCAATGCCAAAGTCAACGGAACACAATAATAGTTTACAAGAGCTTGTAAAAAATTTGCCATTTATCGTCCAAGAAAAGGTATCCCATTAAAGACAAAAATTGAGGAATCGATACCCTGATTAAGACAAAAATGACAAATTCGATACCCTGTTTAAGACAAAAATCCGAAAAACATACCCTGGCTGGCCGCACGTCCCCATTAAGCACTTATAAGGGGGTACCCCCCCCCCCCCCCCCGGGGGCTAATGGATTGAGTGAGTGAGAGATGTATGTATGTCACACCAATCAGATTGGAGCTACAGGAACTCTAAACAACCAATCAAATTGCCACTTGTAAACGTGTGTCATGTTTGTGAAAATTTCATCCCAATTAATTTATTTTTAGAATAGCCATCTTTGTTTTTCTATATTAAGCAATGATCCAGGTAAGAACTGTTACCATTTTCTATTGTTCTGCGGCAATAAGCTTTCCCCACATTGAAACGGTTGTGTTTTTCAGACCAAGAATTTATCAACTAATAGAAAGCAGGTTTATGAAATAAAATGTATTTAAACTCTATAATCTGAAAGGTAGTTTTCTTTGTGTGTAAACATTTCAACCAATCACAACAGTTGTAAACAAAGACAATAAAAGCCTCCAATTTTTCAATGTTCCCTGCATAGTATAACTGTGGTATTTAGATTTAGAAGAGGTTTTGTTGAAATGAAAATAGTTGATCAATTAAGGACAAAATTAAATGAATAAATGTGCAGCTACCTGTAGGTTTGGTCAGTTTTTCTGATTGAGCCAATCAGAAGTATGATAGAACAATAGCAATGTTGTGCAACAGTTAGCACCTTTCTGCATTCTTGCCATGTGGTTGCCTCCTTCTTACATGGACTGTCACTAAAGAGAAACAGGTATTCTTGTATTGGTGGCCTTATTCTGACATGTCTAATAAGCCCAGGACTTTGTAAATCTATGGGTTTCAAAAGATTTTAAAATTGTTCGGCAGTGACTTCAAGGACTTCAAGAACAGGAAACAATTGTTTTTAGTGCAAAATAAACTTGTGTGATGGTGAGGGGGCTTTCGTTTTTGAATGAGACAAAAAAGCTCACATAACTTATAATCGTTCATGAATCTTGTTCACAGAGTAAAGTAAAGTAATGTTTATTTCATGTAAAATATACACAAAAGGAAACGTCAGAGGTTATCCCTATCAAGGATGTTCCCTACATAAAATATAAAAGATCTGCTACAGTATAAAATTAAAAGCTGCTAAATATAAGATTTAAAAAAATGAAATAAAAATGCCTGATGAGACAAAAAAGCTCACATAACTTACAATCGTTCATGAATCTTCTTCACAGAGTAAAGTAAAGTAATGTTTATTTCATGTAAAATATACACAAAAGGAAATGTCAGAGGTTATCCCTATCGAGGATGTTCCCTACATAAAATATAAAAGATCAGAAAAAGTGCTACAGTATAAAATTAAAAGCTGCTAAATATAAGATTTAAAAAAATGAATAAAAATGCCTGATGAGACAAAAAAGCTCACATAACTTACAATCGTTCATGAATCTTGTTCACAGAGTAAAGTAAAGTAATGTTTATTTCATGTAAAATATACACAAAAGGAAACGTCAGAGGTTATCCCTATCGAGGATGTTCCCTACATAAAATATAAAAGATCAGAAAAAGTGCTACAGTATAAAATTAAAAGCTGCTAAATATAAGATTTAAAAAAATTATTAAGAATGCCTAAAAATTTACAGAGGTCACAAAGCATTTGATCCTAAAGTAGCAATGATCGGGCTTGACCTCTCAAGGACATTTGCACTAATTGTTTCTGTCCATCCTCACTGCATGCACAAATTCACACGCCACATCATGAGTCGAGTGCGTGCTAAGTATTAATAAAAGGAACAATGACAAGGCAGATGGCCATTTCTTTAGTTTTGCCTGCATTTAACAATCTTGGATGTTCGGTGACCCCTATTTTTCTTTTGATGAATCATTTTCTCTACCAATCTTCTATGCTTAGTGAAAAAAGAAATCAAGAAACTTCCCAACTAGAAGTTTGAATTTTTTCCAAAAATATGCACCATCGATTTCCATTCTTTTTAGCTATTTGTTTAACTGTGTGATGGTTTCAAATGCCTCTTGAAGGGTAAAGTTTGTGAAAATGTTGGTAAATTTTGGAATTATTTATGCAACAGACGTACTTAAAAAAAAGACTTAGAAGATTGTTTGCCTCTGTTGACTCACCTTGAATATTAGGGAGCTTTAGATAGGACTACAAGTACGACTTTCGAATTAGAAACCAGTGACATTTCCAGAGCCGTCCTTCTTTATGTTGGTTTTAGGTAGAGAGAGAAGCTCATGGGATGAAATAGGTATGTGTTGTGATAATGTGAAAAGTTGTACTCGTACTCAATCTTGTACTCGTAGTCCAATTTAAAGCTCCCTATTTTAACTATAAGCCCCATGTAGACGTTATGGTTTCAATTTATTTTTGTTTTAATTTCTTTTAAACCAGTTTGAATTTTTCAAACTGGTTCATATTTTTCAATCTGGGTTGAAATTTTCAAACCAGTTTAATTTTCAATTTTGAGCAGAATATGAGCATGTGTCTTCATAATTTGGTCAAGCACTCAAGTAATGATAAGGCCTAAGCATTTAGAATGGTTAGCGTTGATGTTTGCCTGGCTGGAACTTTGCATATAACTTAGTAGTTTGGGTTGAGCTCTCAGGTTAGTGATTAGGCCTAACCACTGATTGGGAATTGGTTAGCTTCTTAGTAATTAAGACAAAGTTCATGTATGAGTAAATTAAAATTTATATGATAGGGGCTTGGGTGATGAACTGATAATTAAAAGAACTATGAGAACAATTTTAACTCTCTGATTGGTTTACATTAGTTTTCAGTGTTGTTACCTTCAAGCTATACACATCTTTGATCATGACTTCATTCATTGGTTTGAAATGTTGAAGGAAATCAAAGCAGAGCCCAAGCTAAACGTCCAAGTCATGTTCTATTGTTATCTTTATCATCAATCTTGTTATCCATTCTCGAGGCTCAGTGATCTTTATATTTAACAGGGTTCTTTGAAAGGTAAGTCAATTAATAAATAAGTATTATTTAGCACGACAACAACAACAACACTTCCTTCTACTCTTGATAGTGAGGTAACCAACGTTCCTACTTATAGGCTAACCAGATATATAGCCTCTTTGCTTATTCAGTCATAATCTTGTCCATCAATCTTCCATCAGTGTCGAAAACCACTTGCTAGACCTGAGATTAACGAGCAGTGACTTTGGCATTTGACTAGACTCAAATTTGACTCGGAACAATCAAATTCCATTTGGTTAACATATTTTTGCATCTCTCTTTCTGCGGGATGAAGTAAAAATGTGTCTCTGACCTGTTGCTCTGATAGCCAAACACAATGCCTGCGAAGTCATCATCTTTCTGTCAGCTATGAAGAATGTTCCACTGTAGTCCACATGTCCAAATCTTGTGTAGCTCAACAAAAGGCCTGGGTTCCTAATGAACAAGGCAATGGTTGATTGTATTCATGACATGAAGATCTACTAAACACAAGGTAGGTTACAACACGTTAATTAGGCTTTCCACTGTGAAGGTGACCATATATGTGGCCAGTCACTTAACCTAAGATTTCTAAAGCCAAATTAATTATTCCTCCTGGATGAGGCGAGCTATAAGTCACGCACACAATGCTCACGGCGCTTTACGTATGAAAGATTATTATGGGATATCCCAGAAATTTTTGCAGCGAAGGTTGTTGGATGGCTGATTTCAAGAAAATAATAAGAGTCTAGAAAGCAGTTCTAATTTCCAAAACTGACACACGCCGAAGTTTGGCAAATGAGCCATAAGTCCAGGAAGGATGCTTTGTTTTGGAAGAAGAAGCGTTTCTAGACTCTACCGCCTGGCTCACTTGTTCTTCAATGGCTAAGTTAACGGCAGTCTCAGAACAAAAACACTCCTCGGTTCTTTGAGCAATGCTGGGTGACTTAACGAGGGTCAAAGGCTTAATGATGCCAAATCTCCTACCAGGCGGGCGCAAATATTCCTCGAATAAGCTTCAAATATCGCTGGAAATAACGAGCAAACTCTGCTTAACTAACAGGTAAGCTCTGAATTTGTGTTATCGAAGTAATCGATGTTAGGCGCGCCAAAAGCCGACGTCACAAAGGCAGCTAAATAAAAATCCCTACCAGTGAAAACGGCAGTTCAGTTACAAAGACACGAAGAAGGATTTTGAAAGAAGAAGAAAAACAACAACGAAAAAAAAAAAAAAAAGATTTCACGGACCTCGAATCGAGCCCTCGAGTGTCACATCAAAACAAATTCGAATCAGCTTTGTTCGGCGCGTTATCCCCTTGAGCTAACGAAGCAGTGGTGAGAAATTATTGTGTTATAGTGACTTGATCCTTTAGCAAAACAAAAGGTTTCTTCTTTCTTCAACAATAGATCACTGAGGGTTGTTTGCATACGTAATATCTCGAAAACGAAGAGCAAACCAGCGAAAAAAATACAGGGTAATGTTTTTCTATTCAATTGAAAGCGGCATGCAAAATTTCAGGCGCTTTTGCAGAAAAAAAGAAAACCACCTAAGATCGTCACTTAGCACCGTTTTGCACTCACCCCTTCAATTATCCTTTTAGTGTTTCCTATCTTTCAAAAGTATTATTTTCAGGTTTCCTTTAATTTAAAGGCAATTTTGTCGGTGGTAGAAATAACTCAAAATACGGTGACATGGCCCCATTAACATTTAACATGAATTGTGTATTGCAATTTTGTTCTTTATGTTAAATAAGTCTCACCATGATCTTTTATGTGGGAGGTGTGGTGGCCTAGTGGTTAGTACATTCGTCCCCAAAGTGAATGGTCAGAGTTTGAGCCCTGGCCGAGATCACTGTGTTGTGTTCTTATAGCCTGCGAACAGGCTCCCAGTTCGGTTGGGTTTAGGGCGAGATAGCCGAATGTAGTCTAGGGCGAGCGGGACAAGCCGAGAGCGGTCTGGTGAGGAGGGAGTACGCAGGGGAGCCTGTAGACATTCCACTGATGCCGCCGTTCCATGATACCAGCTCCTGGTATCAAGATCTGATTGGCTGAATTGATGACTGTTGACAGCTCTGAGGTAACTTATTGACAGATCTTGACAACTGCTTGTAAATTAGCATAATTCTTGCTGAGACCGTCAACAACGGCTTCCGCGTTCAATGCACAGTTCACTGACGACGAATTTGAAGCAGCTTTGAGCAATTCTTTGCAACATTTTCGTCATATCTCTGGTTTGAAACGTGAACAGAAGCTATGCCTGGAAACTGTGGCGTAGAAGCGCGATGTTTTCGGAATTCTACCGACTGGTTGTGGGAAGAGCCTAGTTTTTCAATTGCTGCCACGTCTATGATGGTAAACAAAATACAGGCCAAAAACGACTCCTACGGTTCGTGCCATTTGTAGATTTGGAATTGCCATTTGTTTTTCAGTCTTTCGACCTTTTTGTTGCAACAATCTTTACAACAACAATCTTTATTATTTTACACCTTTTCTTACAATTAGCATTACATTTTTAAAGGAATTTAGATCTATAAAGAGGGAGAAAGAAAATAGTTAAACATTACCGATTAAAGGTGTCTAGGGGCTAAGTAAACTTAAGTTTTCTAGTTAGCCCCTAGCTAGGGAAAGTTAATTAAACAGATTGTAGCAGATACAACAAAAAACAACACAAAAACAACAACAGATACACACATTTAAAAACTAAGGCGAAAAAAATAAGCACATATATAGGCAGTCGTTGGCATGATTTTATTTACTGGATTGAGTTTTGCTTCACTCTTGTTCATGAAAGGCATTTCACATTGTGTTATAAGGAGAAAACTAGAGCCGTTACATCGTGCTAGGCAGCAAATTTTAAGAAATAGGTCTGTATGATTTCCTCTGTTATCTGCGTGTTGCTTCGTTGAGTTTGACACCTCTATAATTTGCCATGTGTTAGTGTATTGTGTATTGTTTTGGCTCATTTCTATTGCAAGATTTGTTTTTAAGTCTCCAAGTATTTGCTTTTAAGGGACAAAATATTACTATGAACGTGTTGCTTACTCGCATTCTATATTGTGACGCCAGGCCCGGCTATGATTAGGACTGTTTGCAAGTACAGTAGGTAGATTCTTATCACGGGTATCATATTTGCCCTCCTGCGCCGTAGCTTTACTTCGAGAAAGCTATACGCTTGTCTAGAGAAATTTTAATGTTTTTTTGCAGCTATCTGATCGAGCTTATGTTAGTGGAGCACGATGTATAGGTTTATTTCTCCTTTGATTGTTCTAGTACCACAGGATTTAAATTTAACTCATTACGAGCAAGTCTGTCGACTGTGTTGCGTGTTGTATATGCCATTGTTCGGCTTAGTTCTGATTGTAGAGCTTAAAACTTGCCGCCTAGCACGACCTAACGGCTCTAGTTTTCTCCTTTTCTCGTAGGAGTCGTGTTTGGCCTGTCTACTTTATTTACCATCATTACGGTAGATTGTTATAAAAAGCCGATTCATCAGCGCGGGGAAACCCATCAATTTTGACAGGTTTAATTACCTCCTTGACAGATATGTAACAGGCTAATCACCAAGGGGCGGAACGGTACATTGAAAACAATGTCTACAGGCTCCCCTGCGTCCCACTGGCTTCGCTTGCGGAGTCACGACGCTCCGACTCCCACTCGCTCGCCGAATTTTTTTTTCCGACCTCGCTGGGAGCCTGTTCGCAGGCTAGTGTTCTTGGGCAAGACACCTAACTCTCACAGTGCCTCTCTCCACCCAGGAGTATAAATGGATACTGGCTTACTTGTTGAGACACCTTTCAAATTGCAGGGAAGTGACCTTCAATGGACCAGTATCCTGTCCAGGGGGGGGGGGGGGGGTAGAAATACTCCTAGTG
>JAHPZR010053789.1:0-22826 GCA_019787425.1 Platygyra sinensis | reverse complement strand
TTACTATTGTCAACAGATGAGCATTTCCCTATTCATACACTGTACCAGTCATACAAGATACAGAGTCACACAGATGAAAAACCTTTAGAATGAACATATGGATCGTGTTGCTACTTTTAGTAACCTAACCTGCTTGTGTGTACAGCACAGTGACTCTGCTATAGAAACTGGAACCAAGTATCAGTGTTGATTTAGTCAACAAGCTCCTCTTATCCTCAGGCATTTTTTTAGCCAGGATTTGAAAAGTGGGAATCCAAAATGTGCCATTGGACCTGCTGAATAATAAAAATGATTTTTCTTAATAAGTGGCTGTCCACAGGATGCCTATACTTGTATCTGGCTAAACCCTGTCCTCAGGAATAGAAAGCACTGATCAGATCCAATATAATGCTAATTATAATCCATCAAATCACTTCGCTCGTGCACGATTGCTCTAAACACGTCCCGTGACCAAATATCCCCCAGCTAAAACTGGGTGATATTCGAGAATATACCCCAATTTTCAAAACTGCACACGTTGCGTAAAAGATTTGAAGGATAATAAACATGATAGTCTCCATTTGGGGTGAAAATATGCTTGGATATTTGTCCTTGGACATTATCTGTTCCTCGAAGCTCACAGACAAATATCCTAGCATCTTTTCATGCCAAATGGAGACAATTGTTTATTTAACTTTATGACATGTACATTGTATACTCTTAGGTATACTGGGGCAACCCGAGGGTAAAATATCTTACCCAGCAAGACAACACAACACAACACAACAACTCTTGATATGATTCTAACCTTCACCGTGATCTGGAGTCTAGCACATGCAACATAAGGCCACTGGGCCTTTCATTGTCGTTAAAATAATTAAATAACTAAATATCAAGTAATTGTGATATTTCTCCAGACATCTAACTATATTCATGCAAACTTTATGGATGGATACAAGCAGGCTAAGGCATATATAGCCACACAAGGTGAGTACAGCCAAACCTCCAATATTGGCCATTTCATGTGATATAGTAATTAACACCCGCATATAAGAATACCTGATTTCGGGGTTTACATGTAGGCTGATCTAGTTTTTATTTATCAGGTGCTTAGTGAGAAATTAACCTGAGGATGTTCTTAATATGTTCGTAAACTTTGTTTCAGAAATATTACACAGAACATGTATTAGAGGTTTAGTTAGCATATTTTACTATAAATTAAGTAAGTAAACAAATCAGTAAATCAAGAAATAATTAAATAAAAATCTGTCAGGTAGTACACTAGTTAAAGTGCCCATAATTTAACTTTTTTTATTTTTCCATCTGATCATATATATCAGCCAATGAACTTCTGCTGATAAAAATTTCGATTTGGATAAAATGCAATTTTTTTTTATAAGTTTTGAAAACGTTCAAATTTGCAGCCATTTTGGTCCATCATTTGCGCCAGTCTTCCCTTGGTTTGGAATGAGTTGTAACATAGATTCAGGAACACGTGACTTCAGGCTTGATTCATCTCGCTTGTTTTAACTTTGTGAATTTAACTTAGTAGTTCATACAAAATGCTGGAAAGGAGCATTTTGCATGAACTACAAAGCTATTAAAATTTTACAGAGGTAAAACAAACAAGATGAATCAAGCCAGAAGTCACGCATTTCTGAATCTACGTCACAACTCTGAGCATGTTGATCATGCGATCAAGGTGCATCATACTCAATCTTTAGGAATTAACAACAACAAAGATGCCATGCTTGACTGCATTATTCTATTGGTTAGGGCCCCTACCCCAGACTGTAGGACATTTCTGGCAGATGGCCTGGGAACAACAGGTTTACGTCATTGTCATGGTAACAAGGTAAATTTATCTTAACTTAATCCCTAGAATTTATTGCTGCTGAAATCATTGTACCTTTTTTGCAAGCCAAGTGTAAGTGTTTAACTGTGTATTGTAACTCTAATAATAATAATAATAATAACAATAATAATAATAATAATAATAATAATAATAATAATAATAATAATAATAATACTTTATTTAACCACGTGTCACCTAGGAGCTGAAAGCTCATTTAAACGTGAACGTGAAACTAATAACAAATGATAAACAAATAAGAACCTATGATAAATGTTTTATCATAGGTATTTATCATAAATGTTCTATGTTTGTAAGACTTATCCAATTCATTTCATTCATTGTCTTATTTGTTTTGAAAGGTGCATTGAAAGAGGTCGCATGAAATGCATCCAGTACTGGCCAGAGAATCAGGAAACACGGCAGTTTGCAACTGTAGATGTGTCTCACGAAGAAACATTGGAATTTGAGGATCATGTTGAGAGGGTTTTCTGGATAATGCATAAAAGGGTAAGAAATGAATATCTTTATGGTGCCAATGAAAATTACCTTTTTAATAGAAAAGCAAGAAAGAAAATGATTTAATGCCAGAAGTGGAGTGATCTTACTTAATTGACATGATTCTCGACCCAGAGCTCTTCTCTTTTGCGCATGACAGACGGCGAGAAGAGCTCTGGGGAACCCTGGACCAAGCTCTTTCGTTATTCATTGTTGGTTGAAACAAAGAAAGCGCGTCTGATTAGTCAATCTGTGACGCAGTAAAATTTGAACGTGCCTTGCGTAGGTCGTCCCGCCCTTTTGGGAATTCTATGTCTGTTTTTATGCAAATCACAGATTGTTCACCCAATCGTAAAATGTGCAGTTTTCGGAGGTTTTTAGTTTTAAAACGGCTTCAAAAGTCCAGAATATTTCTTCTTAGCTCTTTATAGCAATATAAAGCTATTTCCAATGAATAAAGATGTTTAACAACTGAGAATCCGCCGAGAGAAGAACCAGACAAATTCCAAATTTGCATATAACCGAGACATGTTTGACGTTTGCACGCAACGGCTGAATTACTTTAAATTAATCATGTAAACTCTTTAAAATCAAATAAATATTTCCTAGCGGATTATCTCGGCAATTTTAACTGTTGAGGAGGTGTACACGAACTAAAGCTTTTATTATTGCCTTCTGGTTAATTTTTCAACAAAATACCGAAGCTAGATATCGTTACAATGGTTTTTGAAAGCACGAGCATGCGCTATGAGACCCTTGTAGCCAGATTCTGGCTACGTGTGCATGGAGTTCCCCAGAGCTCTTGTTGCCGTCAGTCAGGTGATAAAAGACAAGAGCTCTGGGGTCGAGAATGACTTAGTTGATTGTTTCATTTAAAATCAGTAAATATAATGCAACAAATTGCTTGTCACATAAAAATTGCTCGCTTTTATTTTACCTTGTAAGTTTCCCTTGTGTCGAAATTAGAAAACAAACATCTGGGTCATCAATTCATGAAAACCCAATATAAAGTTTCTGTTCACACATTGCAGTCTTTTATTGTATATAATTATTGTGCTGCTGCTGAAAATACTACATGGGATAATGTTGGATACATGTATGTTTAGGGTGTGCTTTGAAGATCAGCTGTTGTAGAAAAAAAATGTCAAAAGCTCTTGCACTCTTCATCCTCCTCCTTTTTCTCCTCTTTTTTTAAAAGATGTTTGAAATTCACAGGTTGTTATTAATCTACAGTTTGCTATCAAATTATGTTAACTTTGTAAAATTCTGTTAAGATGCTTAAATTGTAAGTCTCCCAAATGCCCTGGATGCAAAATTAATTGCTTCTGATGTAACAACCACCCATCTTTGCAAAATTAAGCCTGATCCTAAGTCTTTGCTGTATATATATGGAGTCTTGATTGATTGAACTCAATCTTGGCTTCTGTCTCATGGGTACAAACTTCGTGGCTTCCCTTTGTTCCTCCCTCCATTAACTGCAGAGTCAACTGAAAAGACATCATTCGTATACTTGCTTGAAATCATTTCACTTTAAAATTTCCTGTCACCAACACTTTGACTTTTTTTACCTCAGTCAGGAGAAAAGCGGAGAATAGTTCATTTTCAAATGACATCATGGCCTGATTTTGGGGTGCCTTCTTCAGCGGAATCGTGTCTCCATGTGGTTGGTCTTGTTCGTGAAGCTCAAACTGATGCAGTGCAAGCCTTAGGGCCTAAATGGAGGGGACACCCTAAGGGGCCTCCCATCATAGTGCATTGTAGTGCAGGCATTGGTCGCACAGGGACCTTCTGCACTATTGATGTTAATGTGGCACGTTTGACTGATGTGGGCAAATGTGAGGTGTCCAACACAGTGAAGCAATTCAGGACTCAGAGGGCCCTAACTATTCAAACAGTTGAACAGTACGAGTTTTGTCACTTGGCTATTTTAGAGCATGCATTGAACATGCCAAGTACGGGACAAGAAGAAAAGGAGGCCATCAGAGATTTTTTGGAAGGGTGGAAAATGCAGCGAAGAGATTCCAGCGACACTGATTAAATCACTTAGAAAGCCTATCTGACGAGCTCAAATAGAGTCAAGTGCATTCTTCTGTTTCATTTGCAACACTATTATTATTAAGTTGCATGTATAAGCCTACACAGTACTTTTGTTGTGAGGTAAAATTTAAAATTGCACGTTGACTCTAGAATGTTTGTCTACCACAACAGCAATAATTTACATGAAAATCCAGAGCTTTACTAGTTGTTTAAAACTCAGTTGTTTTAATCCAGGATTAATGTGAATATTTTTGATTTCAGTGTCATATCTATTTGGTAATTGTGGTTTTCAATTTTTATTTTCTTTTGTTTAGTTTTATGCTGAATAATATGTATCGATCACCATAAAACACTAGAAAAATGAAACACTTGAAAATGTTCAAGATAAAAATGAACCAAATTTTAATCCTGGATTAGCATTAGTGAGCTTTTGAGTAACTCATGCTAGGATTATACAAGTCAACTCAGTCTTACTCTTAAGAGACACAATGTTCTCTGCAGGCTATTTTTCATTCTCATAACCTGTTCACTTACCAATTTAGTGTTATTGTAAAGAGAAATTAAGTGTTGATAAACTCCTTAGAATTAAAGGGTTTTAAAAAAATTATTTCCATTTGTAATTTATTAGTAGAGGTAATCATATGGTGTCAAGTTCAGTTTGGAATTAATTTGTATGAATGAGTTTTTCAAAAAGCTGAAATGGCACTTGCTGAAGTGGTTCAGGCAATTTCAGCTTTTTGAAAAACTCACTGGTCCAAATTAATTCCATAGTGAAAGAGAAAAACTGTGTGATTATTTATTAATTATATAAACATGAAAAAATTTGCATGAAAGAAGTGCTGGAAGATCTTTCTTGAAGCCATTTTTCTTATTCAAGAACAAAATTTTCTTCATCATTTTTTACGTGATATTATTGGTTAAGAAAATTTCCTATTGTCTTTCAGCCAATCATCATTGAGAATGACAATGTGTATTTTTCACTGGTGTTACACCTGAACTGCTCTGCTCTCAGCCAATCAGAATCAAGTAATTTTTTCATGTATATTATTATAAATATAATAAAATGTCCCAGGAATTACACTTGCTTCAACTGGTCAGCTCAAGCATGAGTAGTACTACATCTTATTCATGTTTTATCGTGTCATAATGCACAGGACCTACCCGTATGTCACAAGTTTGAGTGCACGTGACTTCTTGAGCATTTTTGAGTTATTATAAGCACTTGTGCATTTTTTAGGGAATGTACTTGGGAAACGTAAGAAGCACTTGGCTGAGCCTCGTGCCCTTTGCTGTGAAGTTTCTCAAGTTCTCAAAAGTTGTTGTGCTTATTCAACTCAGTACAATGTCTTGCAGGTGTTAACTGCTCCCTTATTTTATTACTATGACAGGTAGAACAATTGAAACTTTTTCAGCTCTAAGAACCAATTTTGTAGAATTTCTTTGGTATTTATGAATTTTTTGAGAAGACTTTAAATTTCTCTGACTGATGCATACTTATTTTAATAAATAACTATCATTAAATTGCAGTATAAACCCCTTGTTTAAGTTAAAGCATATTGAAAGTCATCAGGTGACAAAGATTTTTTCACAAAATATGAAATTTATAAAAATGACCAGTTTTCAATTGTACATAGATTGTCAAATAATTAAATTGACTTTCATAATATAGAACAGTTTAGTACATTGTTTTTACTGAAAATACTGATGATGTCAGTACAGTAATTTATTACCAATAATAATAATTATTATTGTTCTATTGTATGGTGAACAATCCCTTATTTAAAAAACTGAAGTTCAACATCTTGGATTTGTAAATTAAAGCTTTACATTTTATAGATCTAGGAACAGATGTCTGTTCATCTGATATCATGTTACCCATTTTCAAAAATTTTGACCAGCATTGCTGAGATATTGAAATAATATTATTTCTAAGAAATGATCCTATAATTACATTGTATAATGTTGTCTACTCTTTAATGATGTACTGTATTAAACATGGTTTTTAGCGTGATGAACATGTTTTGGGGACATGCCAGCTGCAACATGTATAAATTATAATACCTTTATTCTGGTAATTGTCGTTTGTGGTCAAACTGTCCATCTGACTTAACTTGGTTACTTTAGTATTGTAACTCACAGACTTAATTGACATATGCAGTCAAGATGCAGTTAGTGTTACTCTAGAACCCCTTTTAAGCAGCTATCTTCAGGGAAATGGGAGGTGGTCACTTAATAGGGGCTGGTGTACTCAAAAGATTCTTTACCATCGAGTTAACTCCATAGTGAAACTGGAATCATGTCAAGAAATGTGATAAACGTGCATTTGAAGGGACTCTTATCTGTTATTGCCTTTACTAAAACAAGGCAAACTACACTCTTATTGTTATATAAGAATGTTGTTTTTCCGGCCCAGGCTGAAAATTCTTATTTTTCTGTCGATTTTGGGCTGAAAATATTCTTGTATTATTCTTAAATTATAGCTTATGACATTTAACATTTTAACGTTTTTTTGCGGTTTAGTTTATGTCTTTTGTGCTGAATACTGTACATATGTATTACATGTGCCGTTCATCGAACTGTCATTAATGTTGAACATTTTGCTATAGCTAGTGCAGGTTTTTTCGTTTTGTTTTGTTGGCTAGTTTTGCCGTTCAGAGAAAACTTGGGAATTTTTTATGGTTAAGTTAAAAACATAAAATTGTATTGTATTAATTTTTACAGATGTTTCAATGCACAAAATTATATCTATCCTTTCCAAAATCTCAACCTCAGCTTTATACGTAAAATATTCTTAAAATTTCGCACATTTCAGCCTTGATATTCTTATAAAATATATTCTTATAGAAAAAAAGAGTGTACTTGACTGTGGTAGTTTAATAGGGATAAAGACAATAGAAAAACCTTCATTGGGATGACAAAAAGGTAGTAGGTTTAATGGGGGTTTTATTTACAGTATTTAACAAAAACTGGCCGCTTGATCGAGGTTCAACTGTATGGTGAGATGTGAAATATATATGAAATAATTCATATTTGTACTGCAGTTCTTGATGTATAGTGTGATGTTTTTATGGAGTGATGTGTGATAATGGAGTATTGTTAAATTGAAGGCTCCATCCACAAATAGATGTACAGTTAACTTCAAAATGTAACATAATTGAGTGGATGAATTTATCTTTCAGCTGTGAAAAGCAATGTGTGGTTTCGAAAACTTTCCCTATGGACAACTTTACACAAAAAGTTCCTATTTAGTGAAATCATTCACTATTTTTCACAGTAATTAATTTAAGTCGTGTATTGATGTAAGGCTAAAAAATATTGTATTTATTAAAATGTTGTTTTGTATTCAAATTAAAAAACGGTTGTAGTGAAGTTTTGAAAATGTGTCTACTTGTGTCTGTGATTGAATGCAGAATCCCACCAAATTGGGTGGGTGCTAAGTCTGTTCCATTCTCACAGAATGTGTGGGCAAAATAATTTATGGTTGAGCACAAATCAAATGATCTTAGGTTCTGCCTCTGTTTGGGTCCTGCTTGATGTTCAAGACAAGTTAGTGTTTACTGTTTACAACTGACAAATGACATTAGAGCTTCTTGTTGCAGCCCTGTGTCTTCAACCCAGCCATTCTTTAGGCTCATCATGCAATGCTCCCTTACCCACAAATAGAGATCTGCACATACTTTGAACTTCTTTGTCCAGTGTTGGATGGCAATGACACCCCAAGTCCATTTACCAGTATTCCTGGTTTGCGCATCATGTCATGCTTTGTCCCATGTGAGTTTTACCTTACTCAGCTCTGCCATGAGAGTTGAATGTCAAATGATTTGTGGCTCATCCTTAATGTAAGAACCTGTAGCACTCACCAGTGACTTTGAACTAAAAGGCTACATAATACACCCTGATCCTAACGATAGCTACAAAACAAAGAAAAACTTAACAGTTTACACCGAGGTAAACCCAAATTTTTGGGTGACCCGCTTTCCTTTTGTCAATTGGTGTCCATGACAAGGGTTAGGAACCTCTAGTAATATGAGCTTGATTTTAGGATGTCGCACAACCATTGGACTCGGTAGGTCTGTAATAAGCACAACTAAAACTTTGGGGAACAAGAGTAAGCAGTTTGCAAGTGTGTAAACTTTTTTTCCTTTCATCTGATCAGTTTTTTTGTGATACCATAGAGTTTTAAGAGCAACAAAACATCTACAGTAATGCTTCTGCTTCATTGTTACTTCTTGTTTGTATTCTGGGTGTGCTCATTTTGTACTGAAGAGGACAACATCTGCCTGGCCTCTCAGGCATAAGGAAGTCAAAAGGGCAAACTGATGCAAATGATTAGGACTTTTTTCCCTTTAAATGATCAGCTCTTTTGTAATACCACAGTTTAAAGACAAAAAAAATCTTTAGTAATGCAACTGCTTCACTGTTACTTCTTGTGTGTATTCTGGGTGAGCTCATTTTGGAAGAGGCACTCTCAGGCAGAAGGAAGTCAAATGGGCAAACTGATGTAAATGATTAGGAAAACTGGACATTGACAGATCAATGACACATTGAGGTAATATGAACATAATTTTTTTATTAAGAAAACTTCTCAAAAAATCCGTAAATTTGTAGCAAATAGAGCATCGTTTCATAATAATTAATAGCAATTCATTAAGTGGCACTAGCATACACCACAACTGCATTATTCACACATTATCAGCTCATAAAAAAAAATTCTTTGCATAAGTACAAATTTTTAAAAGCGCTAGTTGCAACATGGCTCTTTCCTAATCACAAATTTTTCACATTACAGCCATACGCAATAAATAGAACACTATAATGTAATAGGCTCAGGCAAAAAAATATTCTAGGAAGGATGTTTCTTAGAACAATGCAAATGGGCATGTAAAAAGAACCCTTTCCAATTTTCGTTTTAGTTTATCCCTCCCATTCCCAAATAAATTATTATTTTACAATTGTAATGTATTGTATAAATAGTTGTCTGATGTTCTGTATGTTACAATTCCCTTACAGATATTAATATAATTTATTAAATTACGAGTAAATAATTTTTAAAAAGGTCAGAATAAAATCACAATTTCCGTTGCAAACTGCAATGGAGTCATTTTCATTACTGTTATTTTTTTCTCTTTTTTCAATAAAGAAATGACAATGTGCTGTCAAAATATATGTAACCTAGCACACAAGCTCACTGGAAGATGATGACAGTATCAATGAAATTGGCAGAGCTACTGGTAATACCATATTTCTATGTTTATACTTAACATAACCTTTGTTAATGTAAACTGCTTTACAGCTCTTAATGCTTAACCTAAACTTAAAAAAACGTTACATACTTTCAACACAATAAATATGGTTTGAATTTGATACACATAAAAAAAAGATTAAACACAACCTCATTTGGTAATAGTTAAATACCTAAAGGAACAACTTATGCAAGGTGGTTTGATCATTCAAGACCACTAAAACATCAACCAGACGGTGGATGAGCACTCAGGGAAAAATTGAGAGGGTGCTACAAGGAAGAAGTCTCCCATTTCGCCAATATAATTTTAAGAACACTCTCTAAACCCACCAATATTTCATAATAAAATGTACCTGTCTAAAACCAAGATCTTCCCAACAACATGCATTCATATGCCAAAGGAAAAAATGAAAAACACCAAGAACTGCACTTTTTTAACTTTCCTTGTCTGTACCTCCCAATCATTTTCCCTATTGACCACTCAAAAATAACATAAACCAAAGGGACCATTGAAAACATTTTTCTTACAGGTAAAATTGGCATTTTCTTTGAGATAGCCCTTGCTAATTACACTATCTAAAAAAGCTGATGATATATTAGAACGTTGCAACTCAAAGAACTTCTCATGGTCTTTCATATCAACTGGTTCATTCAAGGACATTTGGATTTTGTAAGCAGCAGCCAAAGTTTCAAGTCCCTCTTTCCTGCAGGTTAATCCCAGCCGTTCTGATACATCGTTACAATGCTTCCAATCGTCAAGCACAGGATCTTCAGGCTCATTCATGATGTCCTTCAGAGAAAGGATTTCATCTGAAGAGTCTCCTGACTCCACGACTACTTCTTGGAGAACAACAGGTTCCTGTTCAGTGACATCCACAGAGCTGTTGTCACTGTCAAACGAGAAACACTCTTCTATAATCCAGCCTTTTAGTGCATCTTCCTCAAAGTTTCCAACTTCATCCTCGATATGGAGTGGTTCAAAACAGACTGGCTCGTCTGATGGGAATGAATACTGATGCAAGTAAGGGTGTGCCAGAGCTTCTTCTGCAGTGATTCTCTTATTTGGGTTAAACCTGAGCATTTTCACCAACAGATCAAGAGCTGTAACAAAATAAGAAACCAACAATCAATCTATAATTGCACTTTAAGCTTATTGTTTAAATTTATTACAGCTTGAGAACTTCTTAACCAACAAAATACTGATAAATAATTAAGACTAGAGACAACTTATACTGTGGCAGTAAATTGCCGAGCATTACACTTCTATGATGTGCATGAGGAAAAGCATGGAGCTCTAATGTATTTAAAAAATGTTTATACTTGGGTGGTGAATTGAAAAATTAATGTAAATTTTATGTGTGGCATTCTTTTGTTTTCGAGTAGCAATGTAATATCCTTGTTTCCATGGCCATGCCTGATATGTTATCAACAATGACTCATGCTTGCTAAGTGTCAAATGTGCCTTTGTAACTTTATGTATATCAGATCCCTTTGGGGCATGATTTTCAGCATGAGGTTTTTTAGCATGTCAACAATGGTTGCAATCTGAGTTATCCCTAATGCTATTGGCTGAAAAATGTTAACATACAAAACTTCTTATTCCACGGCTGACAGGGACATCACAAGTCTCGGAAAAACCATAAAATTAATAACTGTAAGGGTTTCTGTTTGAAAGCTCAATCACTAAGCAAGATGGCTCCTGCTACTTTTTAATAACTTTTATATGATACATTCAGAATTGATAAAAACAATAATTTCGCCTTCTTCTCAAGTCAAATTATTCGGTGATGGCGTGGATTTTAATTAACCGTTGGGCGTAGACTCTATTTCTATGAAAAACATTTTTACTGATTACGCATTTGACTCGAAGGATCGAAAAAAAAGAGTTTACGCTGCATCCGTTTCAGCTCCGAAGCGAAAAACAACACACTCGCTCCAATAAACTTGAACTTCACAAGCACAAGTGACATTGGGAGATTAGGTTACGGTTCGTTCATGAATAATAAGCTTATTGCTATACTTAGAAATTTTCTGATAGAAGGGCGAAATGATAATTCGACATCGACCTGCGACTTTGTTAGTCTTCGAATTCTTGTCCATCGATGTCTAGAAGGATGACTTTCCACCGATTTGAAATTAATTTCGACGAAGAAACACTCTGAAATGATAAAGGTCCGTTTACAATAATCTTTTGTTTACATTCATTCCATCCACTTCCAAAAATGTCATGAAATATGCATGAGGTGTCAAAGTACAACGAGCGATACATGCGAAATATCAGGCAGGACGGTATATTGAGGACTACTGAGAAATACATAAGCCATGAAGGTCAAGATTTCACAAGGACACAACTATTACTTTCGAAAATAAAACGAATGATCAAAACCAAAGCTCGGAAGAGCTAAAAAATACGAAAATGGCAATTGTTACGTCACAGCGTCGCAATCCCTTCGCGGGCATACTAATGATTTTACTGTTTACATCGACCCAAGTCGTCAACAAAAGCCGGTCTTACCTTGGATATCAATGTGAGGAAACTTGCTCCCTAGCGGAATTCCCTGATTCTGCGCCTTTCTAAGAGCTGTTTTCTCCGGAATTTGAGGTTTAAGTACAGTCCATTCTTCCTCGGTTAAGCCGACAGAATCTAAAATAACTTCCATTTGATCGATTTCGTGCCGGCCTTCGAACAAGGGTTTGCCCAACAACATTTCGGCAAAAACACAACCGGCAGCCCAAACATCCACTGAACTGTCGTAACTTGAAGAATTTAACAGCAGTTCAGGAGACCGGTACCACAGAGTTGAGATGCTATGCGTTAGATAGCCGTTGTGAGAGTACGCCGGGTCGAGAATTCGCGAACGCCCGAAATCGCTTACACGGAGGAGCAGTGTTTCAGAGTCAACTAAAATATTACTTGGTTTCACGTCGCGGTGTACTACGTTCGCAGAATGGATATACTTCAGTCCTCGTAACAGTTGATATAGAAATAACTTGACATAGTCTTCTCTAAGTTTGCCTTTGCTTTGCAAGATATGATGTAAGTCAGAGTCGACCAGTTCTTCTACAAGAAATAGTTCAGGCGCTTCTTTGAAAGTCGAGCTTTCTTGAAATTCCAGACCCTCAGAGTCCACAACTTTCGTTAACTTCACGACGTTTTCATGTTCGAGTGTCTTTAACACCTTGATTTCTCTAAGAGCTGCTCTACAGTTCATTCGGTCTCGTAAAAGAAGTCTTTTCAGAGCAACCCGTTGGTCTGTTTCGGCATCGATGGCAGAATAGACCGCGCCACTTCCACCGGTTCCCACAAGTTTCATGTTCGTGAAGTTCGGGCCAAGAAAGTCCGAGTCCCCTTCTTCTGACATAGTGTATACCTTCGAGGAGTCGAAGTTACCACCAAGGCTCCAAGGACAGAATGAATTGTTGTTATAAAGGTACACGCGCTTTATCAGCCATCACGCACTTTCTCTGAGCCGCCGCCAAATTTTTTTCCTTGACAATCGGTTTTGGTCGAGTTATTTACCGGTTAACGTGTTCGAACTGTATTATCTAACATTACGTATGATTGGCTAATTCTCAAGAGGGTGATCGAGCGAGAGCTGTGATTGGTCTGAGTTGGGCTATTCAGCTGACAGACACATGTATTCAGGATGGAGCACATGACAACCCAGTGGTTGCGTCAGCCACTCAGCCTACACTGACTCCTTTGCGACACTTTCTTGTCACATGGTCTCCTCTCACCTTACGTAATGAGCATAAGAGCCATGCATAAGAGACACCCAAGCATCCAAGTTTATTACATAAGGTATATTTCATAAGGTATATTTCTTCGAATTTAGCAAATATCAGACCCTTAAAATAATATTTCTCTTTAAACGACGAGATATTACTTTCCTGAGTTGAAGTCAATGTTAGCTGAATTGTATGCACGCACTGACGCACGCGGAGCTCTTGAAACTTTATTTTCATTTCACGGTTACCAGTCTTTCCGGTTCCTATTACAAAGCACTGCAGTACATCATAACTATTGTGGGCTGAAAATCGGTTACTACGTTGTCTTCGTTAAAACCAACGCATAGAATCATTAAAACGAATAAACTAGAAGTATTAATTTTTCATTTTCAACCTCCGTTCTGAGAAAATTTATTTTAAGTGTGGGCAGGAACATTTGAGGAACAAGGAAGACTCTGATAGTGTCGATAGTCTCGAGTCTCAATAGTTTACAGAACAGTTAACATAAAAAATGTAAAGGAAGTTGGATTGCTACGGAAAGTGAAATTAGTCAGATGACGTGCGTAAACTTGAGATTTCCAGTTTTGCAAAGGACGCTTGATGCAAGCCGTAGGAGTAATGACGGTAGCAACTATAAACAGTGCGAAGAAAGCGTCATTCGCCAAAGAGTATCAAGCCACCTGCCTCAGACTTTCTTAATTATAGTTCAACTGATTAAAATTTCACAAAATTGTTACTAAAAAAAGAAAAGTAATTAACGCAACCGAAATTATTGGTCAGGAGAGTGGCTTTTATGAGTTGTTGTGTCATAAAGTAGAAGCTATATAATGTTATCGAAATTAAAGTTTCTGACGAGACAACGACGGACTGACAAACATTCTGAAAGAAGCGCACCGTTCAAGGTTAATAGCCTCAATGTGGGCGAGATTTTAATTTTGTAAAAACCACAAAATGACTTCTTAAAACCGCAAAATCAACAGAATAAAATATCACGGGTCTTCTACGAAGTTTCCGGCACCGACAACTGACTGATCTGTCGCGAGTTCGAATTATTAAAATGATCCATAAGTCGTACCAATATGTGGGTGGCTTAAAGTTTTTTTTAACACGTTTACCGGCGCAGCTTTTCCGGCAAAATATCTCCACGTGTGGACTGTTATCGTATTCAAGCTGACCCAAGCTGGTGGCCTTTAAGGATGCGGGCACCATGCTATCACGTGGGGACGCAAGCTTTCAATATTTTAGGGGTTTCTTCCGCGATAAGAAACGAAGATAACCAAGTTGAAAGTTCAAAAATACACTCAAAAGAGAATAAATTCCCAATACACGTACACACGACTCATCCAAACTGTAGTTCTACTTCACTGAGAAAAATATTTTGGAACTGTTGTTATAGCCGCTCATCCCAAACATCAGGTCAAACAATTCTGTCGAAAATTTCAGTTATTCGAAGAATAAAATCATTTACGCTTTTAATTATATAGAATCTTTATTTGGCTCTCGTATCGCTTCATCATCCAAGGGACAATTAAAATTAGTGGCGTATATTTTTGTTTTGGAAGCTGATTGACAAGTCCAAGTAGCTGTCCGCTAGCTACATTAATTTAGAATACAGAAAATCCTTATCCTTCTGGAAGAACACCAAAAAAAATGAATAAATTGTTTTTTACAAGGTATTGGAACGGGCTGTTGCATCTTTTGTTTTCAAACCAGTCTACCGTTAGAGCTAAAACCTTCATGAGTAATTCTGGAAAAAATAATACTTTATACCAGTCGATGTTGATAAAAGCCATTGAAAATATTTATCGAGGAGTATTGGGGAATTGGTTCTAAAGCAAAACCTCTGAGCCAAACCTTCAAATCCAGAAGAAACTCGCAGTTCAACTAATTGATGAGTTGTTTCACCTGATCGAACATTGTTGCAACATAATAGTAACTCAAACGGGGTTAGAGGCTAATTTTAAGATAAAGATGACTAGGGCTTTCCGGAAAAATTAATCAATTGAGCACTTTTCATTGAATTTCATGAGACCGCTAAACGGTGAAAACACTTTAATTGCGGTTTTTTTTCTTTATGCTGAGTTAAGTTTTCTTTTAAGATCCTGCAAACAACAGTCTTTGTTTTTTAAGCGGTCGTGACCAACGTATTAAAGACTTTGATAACCACGGAGAATAAGTTGCCCCAGCTGGCCAAAACCCAGCGCCTGATACCATCAGTGGTGACGACGAATTTAGCAAGATTTATGACCACTTAAAACACACGATAGATATTCACTCTGTATTCGACCTTATTTTGGAGTCTGCTGTCTGCTTGGACTATGAACGTCAGAGTTATCGAGTATGGGACTAGAATAAAACTACAAGATCAACATTGCAGGCCATCCTCTTTCGGTCTCTGATCAACATCATGATATTCTTCAGCTACCTGCTGCAAAAACAACTTATCCTTGAGGGGTCTTGAGTACCCTTTGGAAACCCACTGTCCTATTTTGGCCTAAAATGAGACGAAAATGACGGAAAATCCAGAGTACGCGGTTCACTGCATGTTTTCGTACAGACCTCGGATATTAATATACAAAGCTATTTTTGGAACACTTTCCACATGTCACTTTATGACCTTTATGAACTCTTTTAAACAACGACAGACAAGAAAAAAAAAACTGTGACAGACAAGAAAAAAAACCCGTCTGTTTCTTTAAAAAAAAAAAACTAACGGTCGACACGAAAAAAACTCGAGGGCTCAGAGTGCGAAGGGCAAAGCTATCAAGTCAATAAGTCTGTTACATAATTTATATTATATAATCATAGATTCATGAGGATGCACGTGCACTTAAAAACGTTTGCAGTCACCTGGGTGACATTAGTCACAAAAACATATGACTGGAGCTGGGCAAACACTACCTCACGAGAGTCAGTGATCATCGAGTTCCAAAATCGAGTTTGAAGTTGAGTTATGGACTTCGACTCAAAGTACACTCAGTCGAAGTGCAACGTTGAACGCTAGAGAACGAGAGTACACTGAGCAAAGAAAGTAAACTGTAAACTTACGGTCACTTACTGGATTGTGAACCAGGGGAGAAGGGAGGTTACTCCCACACGTAGCCACAAGCTAAATACGTTTGTGCCACGGAATAGGGTATGGTTTTCTGTACTTGAACATAGTATCTTTCATTTTAAGAGGGTGTTGCAGTCCCAGAGTGATCCTAAGATAAGGAAGTGGGGAGGAAGGATACCCTAAAGATAAGTTTCCCTGAACCAGGTGCTCAGTACATAGCTTGAGCGACGCAAGCATGAGCCTAAAAAAGCTTAAGCGCTAGTGAAGACTGCCGCTACATAAGCATAAGAATATCAAAGCTTTGCTTATAAGCGAAGGACTTTCAGCCAGTCAGCGAGCACGTAATGCTTTTGCCATCGTGAAAATAACACCGACCACGATAAGCATAAGAATGAGCATATTCAAAAGAAGAACGCTTACAAGTGTTTATGCTTATGCCACGGCCCACCTCACCATAAGCTACTATAGCGCATAACGGTTTCTTTTCAGTATGCTTAGCTAGAAGGCCAAAAACGTTATACTTGTTCCGTTAAAACCGGAATCAAATGAGCCGCAGGGTGAGCATATAGTTGCTAAATATTCAAGAGAAATAAAAAAATCCCGTTCACACAATTCTTAGCTGTCGCTTTTGTCTCTCCAATTTTATTACTTTTTTAATTTTTTTTTAGTGACCTGGAATCTCCGGGATTACGAAATCAAACCGAGTCGATGCCTACGATATAGAGTTTGGCTTTTACTCGATTTGTAGCTTGTAGCTAAAAAAAATGAATTAAAGTAAAAGGTTAAACAACTTAAAACCAAGAACAATGATATGCCCTAAACAGCAATAAATATTCGCAATATCAGTAACTGTCCGATATAGAGTTAATTGCAGCTAAACGCTCCACCACTCGAAAGATTAAAGGTAAACTACCAAAAAGTCATTATGTGTGCTCGAACTCTTAAATTCAATAACCGTCCAATACAAAGACCTCGAACGTTAATTGTAGAATACTCCTCCGTTCCAAAGGTTACGATATTGGCAGACTACAAAACGATTATTCAAATTGTGTGAACTCATATATATATAGGCGTTCATGTTGGCTACATCACTTTTCAGTGAAGCGACTGTTGTAGTGTCAATTTCGGATAACTGCAAAAATTCTGATTTTTTTCTATTTGAATAATATTCTAAACAAGACTACACTACATGTCAAATATACAACTGATGCTATAAATCCCAGTTAACCCCCCCCCCCCCCCCCCCCCCCCACCCTATGTGCTCTATTGGAACTGGGTATGACTTGTTAGCCTCAAAATTCTCTCCTGACGGAAGAGTTTTTCAAGAGGAGTATGCTGTCAAGGCGGTAGAGAATAGCGGGGCAATTGTTGGCATAAGAGGCAAGAATGGTGTAGTGTTTGGTGTTGAGAAACTTGTTCTCTCTAAACTATGCCACATGAAGCGGCTGCCTGTTTACTTCAAAATATACTTTAAGCTGCTTTAGATCTTCTCAAACTAAAAGGAAAGCCTGCTTAAAAATTCCTTATCAACGTCCAAATGGACGAATTTATTCCAGGAGCGAATCCACGTATAACCTATAATCCTAAGAAAGGCCATAAAAACAATACAGCTTGAAACTTGTCGAATGAACCGACGCCGAAAACCGGTTGAGAGACGGATTATCCTTTTGGACGACGGTGTAATTTTACAGTGTCATATTTTTGTCAACAAGATTCAGCCGTAAATATACTGTAAACATGTTGCTGTGCTGTTTGGCAACCATTGTAAGGTTTGCCGCGCTTAATTGGGACAATGGTTTGCTGCAGGTGAATTGAAGTCATGCAATGTTGCGTTATGTGATGAAAATTGTGGTGTGAATAGCATATCTCATGTAATATACACTTACAAAAGAAATCAATAGTGTTCCAACGAAACGTTTTCTACCACAGGGAAAATTAGGAAATTATGTGTTTCGTACACTCAAAAATAAGACACAAATTGAAATCGCACGCTTTGGGTTTTGCATGCACGTGCCCTGGCGTGAGCACGTGCGAGCTCTCTAAATTTCCTTCGGCGTTTTTTTAAAACAATACTTCTTATCAATGAGGTATGGTATGTTATGCCTTCAACAGGATTATATTTATACGGGCTAAAGGTCCTAAAGCTGTTACATAACTAAATAGTCACGCAAGTTCTTAGGTGACGTCTTCTCGCCCGAATGCCCGTGAGACGCCTCAGGTCTCGTGGATCGGACTTGGCTTTGCGATCCGGTGAGCTGGCCATTCGTTTTCCTCGTTTTACTAGAGTGATGGAAGGAGGGAGAACCGTTTTAGCAAAAGGCGCAACATGGTGGGACACTTAACCACTGCGCTTGAGAAAGTGCGAATTGTAAAACGTTTTCAAAGTTTTGTAAGAAAGAAAATTTTGGCTTCATGGTATGACGAAAGTCAAGCTATGAGGTTTAGAATGGACCTCAAATTCACTAACTCACTCGCACCATTCAGCTGCACAATTTAAGGACCAGCAAAAAGCCGGTAGCTGGGGAGTCCCGTGGGGAGTGCGTGCCGCCTTCCCGAACAGCGGGTGGTAATCAAGCCTGGGAGGATAATGGCGCTTGCGAAAAGAAAAGCGGCGCTTATTAGAATAACACTCTTATTAATTAAAACACCGTTGCAAGGGGGAAACTGAAGGAGGCGAGCGAGGACACTAAAAGTAGATACAGTGGAATTCCGATTTATTAGCCCTCGATTCGTTTCATTTCCCTCTCCTAAGCCGAACCGGAACACTGCGATTTTACCATCGATTTTTTCCGAACCGATTTTCGTTTTCTTTGGAGGTTCGAAAAACAGGGAATCCACTGTACATGTATCCTTCTAGCAGAACCGCTTTGATCTTTCCTAAAAAGGTCGAGAAAGAGGGAGGCTCGCTTTTCCGACTTAGCTGGGACCTCTGCTAGAAGGGTATATACATAACACCGTATGAGGTAGCACTAAGGAGCCTTTGGTTTTGAACGATTAGTACGTCAGTAAATTTCTTAGTCTTTTAAGCTGTTTCTATTTTAATATTTTATCAGTTAACTTGCTAGATAGCTCTCCCTACCGAAGATTTTAAATTGCAAATACTCTTAAGTTTAGCAATAATTAATTGTATAGAGAGTTAGTCCTCAATAAATAACGTTCATGATAAAGTTATTGCGAAGAATTTAAATTTCGTGGCTGGTATGACGCAGCGTTTCGTCTCGGCCAAGAGACTCGTCAGGTACTTTTCGAATTCCAGCAAACTCGTTGAGTATCGCGCTCAAAGTCCCGTTCAAATTGTTGTTCAATATTTATATTTTTACTGTTTTGTTTCGTTTGACATTTACTATAACTGTTGTTTTAAAGAAATCTATGCAGTTGCGCATACTAAGTTTTTAGCCTCCTTTGATGTCATTTCAGCCGGAACATCGATTAAATGACACTTTTCAGAGGGGAAACCGAGACAGCATTGCATTGGATTAAAGAACTGCAGATTTTGACCTTGACATCTGATAGCTGAGAGCATGTTTGACACAGGTATGCCAGGTCTGAAAAATAGTCTTTAGGGCTCAGAGGCCCGTTTCTCGAAGCTCCCCGTATTTACCGCGCCCGTTAAGCTGTTTTGTTTTCCATTAACGATGGGAGTTTTAAAAGTTTTGAATGGAATTTATCAGAGGCCAGAACACACCCTAATTTTCTTAAAACTTACATTTGAAAATATGATCTCGGGCAGGAAGGAACTTTCCGCCATACCACGCCAGAGGCCTGGTTACCAAGGGACATAGGAGGAAGTCGAAGGAAGACAGAAACTGAAAGTGCTTACAGATGCGTGTACTCTAAACAGCTGAAGCCAACCTTTCATTCCTCGTATGAGAAGGGAACTCCTGCTTTTGATCATTACAATTCAGGTAATTCATACGTAGGAACCTGTTTGTAGACTTAAGGTTTGCAGTGGATTCTTCTGATTCCAGTTTGTTAGCAGCTAAATTTTTCTGTGCGATACTAAATCGAGCGAGGGCTGTTCGTCCCATTCTTAGTTAAAACGCCAAAGAAATTGAAGGACAGAAAGGAACCTGTATTTTAATGTTGTTTTTGGTGAAAATAATTGTATCTGCTTGTAATAAGAGCGCCATTGCATTAACTGTCTCATCTTAGCTGTTGAAAAAGACTCAAGTTTCCATGTGGTGAGTTGTGCATCCAGCCCGGGGCATCCAGAGTGTCTGGATCATTCACATCTCACCCAGTAAAACCGTTTGTATGGTGAACTGTGGCTGAAATGTAAGAGTTTGCTTGGAAATTAGGATATAAGGCTGTGCTCTAAGAAAAATTCTAGGGAGCCTTCGGGCACCCAACCTTGTAGGCTAGGGTGCTCAGAAGTCAAGCTCGTTAGCCTGAACAAAAAAAATCAAAAGTTAATTAATTGATTAATTAATTATTATAACTAGATGTAGCTCTCGCTAAGTGCCAACGAGCAACCATTCAAAACAAATACTAATTGGAACTTAAAAACACAGATTCATGTTTTGTGCCTGTTTTGTGTACATCACTTTTTTTGTAGTCAAGTATTCAAAACAACGTCAAATGTCGTAAATTCTGATGTAAATATTGCTTTGATTGCTTTTTGTGCGCTGGTGGTGACAAAGTTGGCTCACTGGCCGATGTCGAGTTTACTGTCTCGTGCGGTGTGGGTCACTGGCCGATAGTTTTGCTACAGTTGTCGTTTGTTTTAGCTTTGCTTTGACTGAATTCGGTTTAGAAAGGTTTTTCAGTTTCTTTGAGTGCTTTATGCCCGCTGCGTTGTCTACATTTGGCACACTGGTCGAATTTGGCGCACTGGCCGAGTTTGGCAAGGTACTCTTTTGGCTCGTTGGCTGATTGTTGAGCTTGCTAGCTCAATAAATGTACCACTGACAATGGTACTTAACTAACGCACACTCACTTAGAATTGGAAACAAAAACAAATAAAACTCACAAAAGCAGGTAAAAATTAGGGTGTCACAAAAACCTCAGGCCCCTTGAGTTTTTTTTAAGATTTACATTGCAAACTTGTCTGCCTGCTTGTGCTAGTCTCAATTTTTTATCACGTTTTGTTTTATGGTCACGCAATGTTCATAGGCAACAGCCAGAAAGAAGCGAGATATTTATCTTCTCCGGTTTATCGCTGGCAAGGTTTAAAGTAACAGCCGATATTTTGATGGCGTTTGCTGGCGAATTTTTTACCTAAGAAATAGAAGACACAGAGTCGGTTTATCGCTGTCGTGTCCCATGGATACAAAAACTGACTTTAATTTGAACAACATTATAGCGACTCTGTCTTTAATTTCTATTACTTTGGTAAAAAAAAATCGCTGGCAAATGTCCTCAAACTTGATCTCAACTCCATTCAATGAATGCCAAAGTTAAGTGTTGAGCTTTTGCGGCCTTGACGTCACAATTTCTGGAGGCTACGATTGGTTCGTTGCAAGCCAATCGACCTTTTTTCCACTACGTCATTGGAATCTCAGGAATCTTGCCTTACAACAGGAATGTTACCTTACAAACATTCCTCTCGATCACTCGAGATTTTTACCGCCTAGACAGTACTTTCGCACGGCTCTATAATGCTGCCGCCTCACCAGCCTCGCGTCTTCGCTCGGCTGGCTCGTTGGCAATTATCTAATAAGATTATTAATTAATATATGATAACCGATTAACCTGAAATGAAATGTCTGGCATTGTTTCTAGGGTATTTATCCTATTTACAGATGCCAAAGATAAAATGTTCACATGTCAAGTAATTTTTTGTAATACTATACCTGCCAACTCTCACGCCTTAGGCGTGAGTCTCACGCCTTAGGTGTGAGTCTCACGCGTAAACTTTAGGCGTGAGTCTCACACCTGTGGGTTGAAAACTTCAATCTCACGCCGGCTCACTCTAACGGGCCAATTTCTCACACGTGATTGAAAAATGTGAGTTGTTGCTGTCTTGCTTGACACAATTTCCAAAAATATGTTAACTCAGAGCCATGTAAGGAACAAAAACCATTTGTAAAATGATTAAATGACAATACCTCCTTTGCAATCTCTGATTTTTGAAGTGAAAAGCACTGGGAGTGAACTATAGTGCTGATGTTTTGTGGATAAGCGTTTTCTCAATAACTTCGCCTTCGGCAGACTTCAGACGTCTTCAGAAGACTTCGGACTTCTTCATAAGACTTTCAACTTCTTCAGGGAACCTTCGGAAATTATCATGGCGCCTTCCAAAATCCCAGCACTCCCAGGATAAAAATCTCACGCTTGTATCTCAGAAAAAGTTGGCAGGTATATAATACTGTTTCTAAAAGTCCACGACAAAAGACAAAATTTGCACCTTTTTTAGTTAACTGGTTGATATTAGCCTGCAAACAGACTCTCCGTATGGGTTATTCCGAGATTTGCTTTCGAATGGTGCATGGTCA
>JAHPZR010053788.1:0-29249 GCA_019787425.1 Platygyra sinensis | reverse complement strand
CGATAGATATTCACTCTGTATTCGACCTTATTTTGGAGTCTGCTGTCTGCTTGGACTATGAACGTCAGAGTTATCGAGTATGGGACTAGAATAAAACTACAAGATCAACATTGCAGGCCATCCTCTTTCGGTCTCTGATCAACATCATGATATCTTCAGCTACCTGCTGCAAAAACAACTTATCCTTGAGGGGTCTTGAGTACCCTTTGGAAACCCACTGTCCTATTTTGGCCTAAAATGAGACGAAAATGACGGAAAATCCAGAGTACGCGGTTCACTGCATGTTTTCGTACAGACCTCGGATATTAATATACAAAGCTATTTTTGGAACACTTTCCACATGTCACTTTATGACCTTTATGAACTCTTTTAAACAACGACAGACAAGAAAAAAAAAACTGTGACAAACAAGAAAAAAAACCCGTCTGTTTCTTTAAAAAAAAAAAAACTAACGGTCGACACGAAAAAAACTCGAGGGCTCAGAGTGCGAAGGGCAAAGCTATCAAGTCAATAAGTCTGTTACATAATTTATATTATATAATCATAGATTCATGAGGATGCACGTGCACTTAAAAACGTTTGCAGTCACCTGGGTGACATTAGTCACAAAAACGTATGAGTGGAGCTGGGCAAACACTACCTCACGAGAGTCAGTGATCATCGAGTTCCAAAATCGAGTTTGAAGTTGAGTTCAGTGGACTTCGACTCAAAGTACACAGAAAAAAGTCCTTTATTTAGTCGAAGTGCAACGTTGAATGCTAGAGAACGAGAGTACACTGAGCAAAGAAAGTAAACTGTAAACTTACGGTCAGTTACTGGATTGTGAACCAGGGGAGAAGGGAGGTTACTCCCACACGTAGCCACAAGCTAAATACGTTTGTGCCACGGAATAGGGTATGGTTTTCTGTACTTGAACATAGTATCCTTTCATTTTAAGAGGGTGTTGCAGTCCCAGAGTGATCCTAAGATAAGGAAGTGGGGAGGAAGGATACCCTAAAGATAAGTTTCCCTGAGCCAGGTGCTCAGTACATAGCTTGAGCGACGCAAGCATGAGCCTAAAAAAGCTTAAGCGCTAGTGAAGACTGCCGCTACATAAGCATAAGAATATCAAAGCTTTGCTTATAAGCGAAGGACTTTCAGCCAGTCAGCGAGCACGTAATGCTTTTGCCATCGTGAAAATAACACCGACCACGATAAGCATAAGAATGAGCATATTCAAAAGAAGAACGCTTACAAGTGTTTATGCTTATGCCACGGCCCACCTCACCATAAGCTACTATAGCGCATAACGGTTTCTTTTCAGTATGCTTAGCTAGAAGGCCAAAAACGTTATACTTGTTCCGTTAAAACCGGAATCAAATGAGCCGCAGGGTGAGCATATAGTTGCTAAATATTCAAGAGAAATAAAAAATCCCGTTCACACAATTCTTAGCTGTCGCTTTTGTCTCTCCAATTTTATTACTTTTTTAATTTTTTTTTAGTGACCTGGAATCTCCGGGATTACGAAATCAAACCGAGTCGATGCCTACGATATAGAGTTTGGCTTTTACTCGATTTGTAGCTTGTAGCTAAAAAAAAATGAATTAAAGTAAAAGGTTAAACAACTTAAAACCAAGAACAATGATATGCCCTAAACAGCAATAAATATTCGCAATATCAGTAACTGTCCGATATAGAGTTAATTGCAGCTAAACGCTCCACCACTCGAAAGATTAAAGGTAAACTACCAAAAAGTCATTATGTGTGCTCGAACTCTTAAATTCAATAACCGTCCAATACAAAGACCTCGAACGTTAATTGTAGAATACTCCTCCGTTCCAAAGGTTACGATATTGGCAGACTACAAAACGATTATTCAAATTGTGTGAACTCATATATATATAGGCGTTCATGTTGGCTACATCACTTTTCAGTGAAGCGACTGTTGTAGTGTCAATTTCGGATAACTGCAAAAATTCTGATTTTTTTCTATTTGAATAATATTCTAAACAAGACTACACTACATGTCAAATATACAACTGATGCTATAAATCCCAGTTAACCCCCCCCCCCCCCCCCCCCACCCTATGTGCTCTATTGGAACTGGGTATGACTTGTTAGCCTCAAAATTCTCTCCTGACGGAAGAGTTTTTCAAGAGGAGTATGCTGTCAAGGCGGTAGAGAATAGCGGGGCAATTGTTGGCATAAGAGGCAAGAATGGTGTAGTGTTTGGTGTTGAGAAACTTGTTCTCTCTAAACTATGCCACATGAAGCGGCTGCCTGTTTACTTCAAAATATACTTTAAGCTGCTTTAGATCTTCTCAAACTAAAAGGAAAGCCTGCTTAAAAATTCCTTATCAACGTCCAAATGGACGAATTTATTCCAGGAGCGAATCCACGTATAACCTATAATCCTAAGAAAGGCCATAAAAACAATACAGCTTGAAACTTGTCGAATGAACCGACGCCGAAAACCGGTTGAGAGACGGATTATCCTTTTGGACGACGGTGTAATTTTACAGTGTCATATTTTTGTCAACAAGATTCAGCCGTAAATATACTGTAAACATGTTGCTGTGCTGTTTGGCAACCATTGTAAGGTTTGCCGCGCTTAATTGGGACAATGGTTTGCTGCAGGTGAATTGAAGTCATGCAATGTTGCGTTATGTGATGAAAATTGTGGTGTGAATAGCATATCTCATGTAATATACACTTACAAAAGAAATCAATAGTGTTCCAACGAAACGTTTTCTACCACAGGGAAAATTAGGAAATTATGTGTTTCGTACACTCAAAAATAAGACACAAATTGAAATCGCACGCTTTGGGTTTTGCATGCACGTGCCCTGGCGTGAGCACGTGCGAGCTCTCTAAATTTCCTTCGGCGTTTTTTTAAAACAATACTTCTTATCAATGAGGTATGGTATGTTATGCCTTCAACAGGATTATATTTATACGGGCTAAAGGTCCTAAAGCTGTTACATAACTAAATAGTCACGCAAGTTCTTAGGTGACGTCTTCTCGCCCGAATGCCCGTGAGACGCCTCAGGTCTCGTGGATCGGACTTGGCTTTGCGATCCGGTGAGCTGGCCATTCGTTTTCCTCGTTTTACTAGAGTGATGGAAGGAGGGAGAACCGTTTTAGCAAAAGGCGCAACATGGTGGGACACTTAACCACTGCGCTTGAGAAAGTGCGAATTGTAAAACGTTTTCAAAGTTTTGTAAGAAAGAAAATTTTGGCTTCATGGTATGACGAAAGTCAAGCTATGAGGTTTAGAATGGACCTCAAATTCACTAACTCACTCGCACCATTCAGCTGCACAATTTAAGGACCAGCAAAAAGCCGGTAGCTGGGGAGTCCCGTGGGGAGTGCGTGCCGCCTTCCCGAACAGCGGGTGGTAATCAAGCCTGGGAGGATAATGGCGCTTGCGAAAAGAAAAGCGGCGCTTATTAGAATAACACTCTTATTAATTAAAACACCGTTGCAAGGGGGAAACTGAAGGAGGCGAGCGAGGACACTAAAAGTAGATACAGTGGAATTCCGATTTATTAGCCCTCGATTCGTTTCATTTCCCTCTCCTAAGCCGAACCGGAACACTGCGATTTTACCATCGATTTTTTCCGAACCGATTTTCGTTTTCTTTGGAGGTTCGAAAAACAGGGAATCCACTGTACATGTATCCTTCTAGCAGAACCGCTTTGATCTTTCCTAAAAAGGTCGAGAAAGAGGGAGGCTCGCTTTTCCGACTTAGCTGGGACCTCTGCTAGAAGGGTATATACATAACACCGTATGAGGTAGCACTAAGGAGCCTTTGGTTTTGAACGATTAGTACGTCAGTAAATTTCTTAGTCTTTTAAGCTGTTTCTATTTTAATATTTTATCAGTTAACTTGCTAGATAGCTCTCCCTACCGAAGATTTTAAATTGCAAATACTCTTAAGTTTAGCAATAATTAATTGTATAGAGAGTTAGTCCTCAATAAATAACGTTCATGATAAAGTTATTGCGAAGAATTTAAATTTCGTGGCTGGTATGACGCAGCGTTTCGTCTCGGCCAAGAGACTCGTCAGGTACTTTTCGAATTCCAGCAAACTCGTTGAGTATCGCGCTCAAAGTCCCGTTCAAATTGTTGTTCAATATTTATATTTTTACTGTTTTGTTTCGTTTGACATTTACTATAACTGTTGTTTTAAAGAAATCTATGCAGTTGCGCATACTAAGTTTTTAGCCTCCTTTGATGTCATTTCAGCCGGAACATCGATTAAATGACACTTTTCAGAGGGGAAACCGAGACAGCATTGCATTGGATTAAAGAACTGCAGATTTTGACCTTGACATCTGATAGCTGAGAGCATGTTTGACACAGGTATGCCAGGTCTGAAAAATAGTCTTTAGGGCTCAGAGGCCCGTTTCTCGAAGCTCCCCGTATTTACCGCGCCCGTTAAGCTGTTTTGTTTTCCATTAACGATGGGAGTTTTAAAAGTTTTGAATGGAATTTATCAGAGGCCAGAACACACCCTAATTTTCTTAAAACTTACATTTGAAAATATGATCTCGGGCAGGAAGGAACTTTCCGCCATACCACGCCAGAGGCCTGGTTACCAAGGGACATAGGAGGAAGTCGAAGGAAGACAGAAACTGAAAGTGCTTACAGATGCGTGTACTCTAAACAGCTGAAGCCAACCTTTCATTCCTCGTATGAGAAGGGAACTCCTGCTTTTGATCATTACAATTCAGGTAATTCATACGTAGGAACCTGTTTGTAGACTTAAGGTTTGCAGTGGATTCTTCTGATTCCAGTTTGTTAGCAGCTAAATTTTTCTGTGCGATACTAAATCGAGCGAGGGCTGTTCGTCCCATTCTTAGTTAAAACGCCAAAGAAATTGAAGGACAGAAAGGAACCTGTATTTTAATGTTGTTTTTGGTGAAAATAATTGTATCTGCTTGTAATAAGAGCGCCATTGCATTAACTGTCTCATCTTAGCTGTTGAAAAAGACTCAAGTTTCCATGTGGTGAGTTGTGCATCCAGCCCGGGGCATCCAGAGTGTCTGGATCATTCACATCTCACCCAGTAAAACCGTTTGTATGGTGAACTGTGGCTGAAATGTAAGAGTTTGCTTGGAAATTAGGATATAAGGCTGTGCTCTAAGAAAAATTCTAGGGAGCCTTCGGGCACCCAACCTTGTAGGCTAGGGTGCTCAGAAGTCAAGCTCGTTAGCCTGAACAAAAAAAATCAAAAGTTAATTAATTGATTAATTAATTATTATAACTAGATGTAGCTCTCGCTAAGTGCCAACGAGCAACCATTCAAAACAAATACTAATTGGAACTTAAAAACACAGATTCATGTTTTGTGCCTGTTTTGTGTACATCACTTTTTTTGTAGTCAAGTATTCAAAACAACGTCAAATGTCGTAAATTCTGATGTAAATATTGCTTTGATTGCTTTTTGTGCGCTGGTGGTGACAAAGTTGGCTCACTGGCCGATGTCGAGTTTACTGTCTCGTGCGGTGTGGGTCACTGGCCGATAGTTTGCTACAGTTGTCGTTTGTTTTAGCTTTGCTTTGACTGAATTCGGTTTAGAAAGGTTTTTCAGTTTCTTTGAGTGCTTTATGCCCGCTGCGTTGTCTACATTTGGCACACTGGTCGAATTTGGCGCACTGGCCGAGTTTGGCAAGGTACTCTTTTGGCTCGTTGGCTGATTGTTGAGCTTGCTAGCTCAATAAATGTACCACTGACAATGGTACTTAACTAACGCACACTCACTTAGAATTGGAAACAAAAACAAATAAAACTCACAAAAGCAGGTAAAAATTAGGGTGTCACAAAAACCTCAGGCCCCTTGAGTTTTTTTTAAGATTTACATTGCAAACTTGTCTGCCTGCTTGTGCTAGTCTCAATTTTTTATCACGTTTTGTTTTATGGTCACGCAATGTTCATAGGCAACAGCCAGAAAGAAGCGAGATATTTATCTTCTCCGGTTTATCGCTGGCAAGGTTTAAAGTAACAGCCGATATTTTGATGGCGTTTGCTGGCGAATTTTTTACCTAAGAAATAGAAGACACAGAGTCGGTTTATCGCTGTCGTGTCCCATGGATACAAAAACTGACTTTAATTTGAACAACATTATAGCGACTCTGTCTTTAATTTCTATTACTTTGGTAAAAAAAAATCGCTGGCAAATGTCCTCAAACTTGATCTCAACTCCATTCAATGAATGCCAAAGTTAAGTGTTGAGCTTTTGCGGCCTTGACGTCACAATTTCTGGAGGCTACGATTGGTTCGTTGCAAGCCAATCGACCTTTTTTCCACTACGTCATTGGAATCTCAGGAATCTTGCCTTACAACAGGAATGTTACCTTACAAACATTCCTCTCGATCACTCGAGATTTTTACCGCCTAGACAGTACTTTCGCACGGCTCTATAATGCTGCCGCCTCACCAGCCTCGCGTCTTCGCTCGGCTGGCTCGTTGGCAATTATCTAATAAGATTATTAATTAATATATGATAACCGATTAACCTGAAATGAAATGTCTGGCATTGTTTCTAGGGTATTTATCCTATTTACAGATGCCAAAGATAAAATGTTCACATGTCAAGTAATTTTTTGTAATACTATACCTGCCAACTCTCACGCCTTAGGCGTGAGTCTCACGCCTTAGGTGTGAGTCTCACGCGTAAACTTTAGGCGTGAGTCTCACACCTGTGGGTTGAAAACTTCAATCTCACGCCGGCTCACTCTAACGGGCCAATTTCTCACACGTGATTGAAAAATGTGAGTTGTTGCTGTCTTGCTTGACACAATTTCCAAAAATATGTTAACTCAGAGCCATGTAAGGAACAAAAACCATTTGTAAAATGATTAAATGACAATACCTCCTTTGCAATCTCTGATTTTTGAAGTGAAAAGCACTGGGAGTGAACTATAGTGCTGATGTTTTGTGGATAAGCGTTTTCTCAATAACTTCGCCTTCGGCAGACTTCAGACGTCTTCAGAAGACTTCGGACTTCTTCATAAGACTTTCAACTTCTTCAGGGAACCTTCGGAAATTATCATGGCGCCTTCCAAAATCCCAGCACTCCCAGGATAAAAATCTCACGCTTGTATCTCAGAAAAAGTTGGCAGGTATATAATACTGTTTCTAAAAGTCCACGACAAAAGACAAAATTTGCACCTTTTTTAGTTAACTGGTTGATATTAGCCTGCAAACAGACTCTCCGTATGGGTTATTCCGAGATTTGCTTTCGAATGGTGCATGGTCAAAAGCTAGGGGGCGGGCGAGAGAGGGAGAGCCTGCAATGGTCCTTGAACGCTTTGAGTATTTATGTTCAGATTCTGAACGTAAATTGCTGATTGGGTAATTCGACTTAACACATGTCAAAGACGACCATTTGCGTTCAGTGAAGCATGAATGTTTTTTTCGCGCATGTATATTTTTCAAACGAAGCTTGGTGTCATGCGACTTCAGGAAGGTGGAGACGCTAAAAGTGAACAAATTTGGACGATCCTGTCGCACTGGAACCTAGGTGGCTCAAGCTTTCGTTGTCCGAGGAGTTATATTTTTACAATGCGAACGATCAGCTTGTGAATGTGACAAAGTTACCGCCGTCATCGACTATTACACAACGACCGAGTTTTATTACACGAAATGTGACTCCCCTTTCAGAATATGGAGGTGTCAACATTGAGGTCAGTTATTTTTAGTAGACAAATATCAAAATTTCGGCTAAAAGAAGGGCTAAATTGGGCTAAAATGTCTATTATAAACGTTTTTACCCATACATAACATCCATACACTGAGTCACGTTTCGCATAATGAAACTCGGTTGTTATGTAATATTATTATACATTAGACTCACTATGAAAAATCTGATTGGTCGAGGGCATTCAATCAATTCACAATAGCTTGTGAACTTGACATGATAAATGCAATATCTGCTGCAGATATTGCATTTATCATGTCAAGTTCAACGTCTGCCTGGTTACTAAGCTCCTTGGAGTGTTCTCCTCAGAAACAAAATGGCTGAACGCTTCGCTTCTGTTTCTGAGGATGAATTATGTGATAAATGTATAATAAAACAATTATTGAATTCGGTTTTCACATGTTATCATGAATTATCAAAACCTCGTGTCTGTATTATCTGCCTCAGCCTTCGGCTTCGGCAGATAACACAGACCTCGGTTTTGATAATTCATGATATCATGCTCAACCTCATCCAATAATTGTTTAGTAGATGACGCGAGCTGAACGTCAGCTCTTCAAAGCATGGCGCAATTTCAACAGTGGGATTTGAAAATATAATTTATTGGCAGGGAACACTTTTATAAATCGAGCGGTTTTCTTCCAGCTTTTCATCGAAATGTTTTCTTCTGAGTTTCTGGATTCGAGTTCGTAATAACTGTAAACAAGCGCATGTGTATTTGACAGCCGTCTTGACTTGCAAGGTCATTTCCGCTTTCGTTGTGATTGGTTCATTTCAATTTGATAACTTGACAGATCAGTCAAGCGGAAAGGAGGCAGAACTCAAATCGTACAAGGACCATTGCATGCTCTCCCACTCTCGCCCGCCCACGTGCCATTGGAAAGCATATCGGAATAACTCATACGGAGAGCCTGTTTGCAGGCTAGGTTGATATATGTGAAAACATTAATCCTTTTTCCCTCTTTTCCCTCTATGCTTCTGATAATTTAGTTCACATTCTCCTTCGTTTAGAGACTTTTCATGCACATTGTACAATCCATGAGAATTAAGAAGACTTTTTGTTGACGCTATACGAAGTATACAAGGAAACTGCCACCCATATCACTGTAGGCCAGTGTTTAACGTTTGCATTGAACGAAGCCTTTGAATGCCTTTTTTCACTTTAAACGTGAATTTAAACATTCTGAATTGAGCCATTTTGCCTTGCAAAGTTCAATACAACATGAGATATCAAAAAAGGAAAGGCAAACTATTGTGAGGCTGTTTTCATCTCAAAGTTAAATCTCCAAAAAAGGTCGCCCGGCTGGCTGACTAGGTATGTTTTTCTTGTCACCTGAAGATGAAAGCTGGTTGCCTCAGGTGACCAGGCCCTGCTAGAGTACAGCCTTGGACATTAAAGTCGTTCAGTGTATGGGTTATTTTTAACATTCAATGTTGCCATTTTTCTCATCCTGGAGAGTTTAAATGAGAGAGTTGAGCAAATTGTGATATATTTGCCATATGGTGTTATAATAAGAGACAAGGTAGGAAACTTAGGCCAGTTTGACGACAAAACACTCTTTGGAAGTCAAATTTGCGCACAAAAATAGCATTTACTCACAATATTTCTCACTGAACTCACAATTAATGGCCTGTAGCAAGGCTGCTGCCTAACAGGAGCCCGGCAGCCTGGGGCACCCAAGAAAGTCCTTTGGTCGCCTAAGTTTTTGAAGCATCTCCCAAAACATTACTTGTTGGGCTCCTAACCTTTTTGGCTTTTGCCCTTCTGGGCTCCTGGAAATATTGTTAGGCAACAGCCTTGTGTAGTTTCTCTCTCTCTCTGCAGCCCAATGAAGCACACATTCAGTTTTCAGTGTGCTAGCTGGGCAAAAAGTTGAAATATGACGGCCAAAATAGCGGAAAATTATGTGCGTACCCCTCAAGTTGATCAGTTTGCTGTCATCACCACTCAGCCAAGACTACGGCAAATATATCAAAATTCACTCAAATCTCATTTGAACTCTCCAGGATGAGAAAGAATGACAACATTGAATGTTCAACAGTATTTGTCCCTTTAAGCCCCAATAGTGCCATATGGCACAAGATGCAATTACATGCTCAATATTCAGTCAATTTGCATGAATTTTGCACTACTAAAAGATCTTGGAAAGATCTGCATTTTGAAGGCATAATATCAGGCCCCCCTCCTATACAAGACTTGATTTACCACCCCTGCAACTTTTGGAACCTTTTGACTTTGTACTTTTTAGACCAAGTTAATATCTGACAACAAGCAATGCACTGAGAGCTGCAAATTAAGCTATAGTTAAGGGGGATGCCCAATGTGTATAAGAAACAGAAAAATTTTAAACGTTTTTAATTTTTTTCATTTCGGGCACTTGCCAATCCAATCTGTGACCTCCTCTATTTCTTTTGGTATGATTTATAGCATACCTCGTACCTCTTGTAAACAGTTAATCGCCATATGTAGTAAGTAACGTTTATAAGTAATTAATCATGACGACGCGCTGTTGGTAGGCAAATCAACATTCTGTAAGCGATAATCATAATCATAAACTAGTACTGTATCAAGTTATATGTCTATGTTAATATTGCATTGTAAATTTGACAAATTGACGTCAGTTTTTTATGCGTCTGTCCTGTTATTGATCATGAATTTCGTCATCACATTGTCAAAGTAGCTGTGGATCCACGAGGCGATAGCCGAGTGGATCCGCAGACTACTTTGACAATGTTATGACGAAATTCATTATCGATAACAGGACAGACGCATTAAAAACTGACATCAATTTGTTTTTTACGATAACAAATTGTCGAATTGCCGGCTCTCGCTTGCTGACGCGTCGCATGAATTTTAAATTCATGTGTATGCCCGCATATGGACAATAAAAATTAGCCAATGAGCGCGCGTGTATTTCTGCAGTTATCGTAAAATGTATGTTTTTTAATATCAGTAATGTGTATTTTTAGTTGTAACACATATGCCCTGTAGAAACTAAATTAAAAAAAATTACTCAAATATCATTTAAACTCTCCAAGATGAGAAAGAATGACAACATTGAATGTTCAAGAGTATTTATTTGGTACATGTAAATAACCCATACATTGAACAACTTTAATGTTATCTCCTAATTTCCATACAGACTCTTAGATTTCAGCCACAGTTCACCTTACAAACCCTTTATTATGATTGAATGACTTCTAGATCATTTGCCATGAGCTGATTCATATTGATGCTGCCTAAGCTGCCTATTTATACTTCTGGGCTGGGGTCTTCAAAAGCCAGTTAGCACTAACCCAGGATTAAAAGTTAACAGACGTATTAATTTTTCTTGCATAAAAATGTTTTTCGCTTCTTGTATCTCATATAAGTTGAATTTCAGAGACTGTGAAAATTTTCTGAAAGTTGCAGTAAAACAACATTCTCCCTGGGTGAACCTAAGCCCTGATTATATATTATTGTGTTTGGACTCTAGATTTCCCCAATAACAACCCTGAAAGACGCCTGTGATGCAAGAAGTGGTAACAGTTGTAATCAAATGTCAGACTGGCTAGAGGAAAAGAAAGACAACATGGGGCAATGTGAGTTTTGCTTGTTCTACAGAGAATTTTCTAGCTTTTAAAGGTATTTGTATTTTCATGAATGTTTCAACCACATGTACAAGTATAAGGTAGCAGACAAGGATTGCTTCTAGATAAAATGTGCATACTATGTGGCACAAAATTTTTGCGGGTTTTAATTTTTGTGTGGTTTCCACAATCTTCAAAAGTAAGTACTTGCCAAAATTTTCTTTGGAAAAATTTACTCCACTGGCACAATTTTATCTATAAACATCACATGAAGAATCTTGATGCCATTTATTTAATACTTGTCTTTCGTTCAGAAAGAAAACTCAAGAGATATGCAGTAGTGTAATTGTAATTTAGATTGACAGTGTTTTATGTCTCTTCATGTTGTTTTACTTGTCTATTACATGTAGTTTAATTACAAAATAGACAAAGCATTGTAATTTTAATTAAATGCGACTTCCTGAAAATAAAAAAAAACTCAATACAGAAGATAAACCACTGTTTCACAATTGCAAAAAATTTGTTCCCACAAAATACAAAAATTAACTGATCTGCAAAATTAAAAATTAAACTCCTGCAAAAATGTTGTGCCCTGCGCTGTGCAAAGTATGCTTGGTAGGTACTAAGAATCTGCCTTGTTATACGCCTCCATGTTAAACTGCTGTGGAAGATGCAGCACCCTTACCTGTATAGCTAGTGCACTGGACTCTACTTGATGTTCAGATGGCCTGGCTTTGAGCCCTGGTAGGGATTTTTTTGTTCTTTTGTCAAGACACTTCACTCTCAGTGTCTCTCCCTACCCAAGCCTATTACTGCAAAACTGTTTGGACCACCTGGAGGGTAGTAGGGTATGTAAAGAGTACTAGCCTTGCTAGATCTTAATCCTCATGCTTCGATCAGCTGTACTTTTCACTCTTCCATACACTTCATAGTCTCTTTTTGAAAGCTCATTAGCTTTGTAATAATTCTCTGCATGCCCACCTCATGTTTAAACTGATAATATGGTACTAATTATATACAGTGTAATCTTGCTCACATCCCACGCAATGGAAAAAAGTCATACCAAGTTTTTAAATGTTGTTGTTTATCTTTGTAGCTAAAAGTGTTTTCCCAACGACTTTGGAGGAGTTTGGATATCAGTTCAATAAAGGTTTGTAATAAATACAGGTCTCCAATTTCAATTTTTTTTAAAAAAAGTTGCCTTTGGCAGCTTTTCAAATCAATGAAGCTGTTGGAAAAAAATAATTTGAAAGGCCTCAGAGATAAGCTGTGTGGATGGTAGCAAATAACATGTATAGATTTGCATTCCACTGAGTGAACAATTATAATGTTTATAAATATTAGGGTGCTAAGACTGCACAGTACAGACTGGAAATCATCTTAAAAACCTACCTATGCATGTAAATGCAACCACAGGCCACTTCATGTGGTCCTGCAGGACCATGAAATCAAGGATACTCGACACTGAAGTTAATTTTGAGCCCTGTTAACATGAAACAAAAAATTTGTGACTGTTCTTCGCAACCAAATTAAATTGTTCATACTTTTCTTGTATGTTGTACAATGTCACAGTGTTTTTTAACCATTCACCAATGTTTGGGGTCCACCTAGCTTATTGCTGATAGATACGATAAAAAACAGAATCAAGAATCAGTAGAAAGTAGTCACTGTCTTTTTTTCACTTATTATGGTGATCAAAATGGTTGCAGTTTAGAGCCTAGACATACATGTACTAAACATTGAGTACCTTGGTTTACTTCTTACTCTCATCCTCTCCCCATAAATAACTTAACTGAGCACTGTGCCCACTGTATATTTAATGTAATTTTGGTTGCCATAGCTTTATTAGATTAGGTTTTGCCATTCTATTTGCAGATGGCCAGTTAAAAAACATTGAAACTGATGAATCATTTAAATTTGAAGTGAAAGAAGGTGATAGAGCTTACAACCAAAAGCACTACGAAGCACTGGGAGAGGTATATACAATAAACAATTATTGGATGAGGTTGAGCATGATATCATGAATTATCAAAACCGAGGTCTGTGTTATCTGCCGAGGCCGAAGGCTGAGGCAGATAGCACAGACACGAGGTTTTTTACATTTTCCTCATGTTCTCAAATGACTGTGATGTTTTATCACAGTGTAATACACGGCTTAGGCTTCTTTATTTCTTAATTACAGTTAGTTGGTTAGTAAATTAATATTAATAATATATTTTTCTTGACAGGCAGTGCTTTTCACAGTCTCATTTTTTTAAAAGTGATGTGCATCTCGCAGTCTCAATTTTTTCACAAAGCTGTCTCACAGTCTTGATTTTTTGCGAGACTAAGAAACTCTTAAACTTTTTTTGTAAATGACGTCTGAAAATCAGTAAACCAGAACATCAAGAGGTCTCACATTTAAAGCTGTCAAACTGTCATGGGCTCGCAAAGAGAAATGTTAATGTCACTTTCTCACAAGGACTCCCATTTACCATTCACCACCGCTACAAACACTAGCCTGATGAAACACCAAGCAGGGCTCGAGACTAACTTTTCAGCCTGCTAGCCCAGTGGCTAGTGACAGGTTTTATTCACTAGCCAAACGAATTTTTCACTAGCCAGATACTCTAATATCCATCATCGCATCAAGTCAAGTAAATGTTAGCCTGTGGATCTTGCAGTATGCTTTAAATGAACAACTGGCAAGTAAAAAGTTTTCATGTCCTTGATTCTCGCAGAATCACTGTCAAAACTTCGGAACTGGCACCCCGAAAAACATTCTTTGCTTTCAAAATACCAATTCACGATTTTCATGAACAAAATGATTCATTCCACCTTAACTCTATACGTTTCAACCACAGGCCAGGCATCAATTTATAATTATAGGCGTCGCACAACAACGAAAACTGAAGTTTTCATTTCAGTATGAAATTCTCACAGAACTTCACAACTCAGCCTCAAAAAACATTTCAGTCTTTCTTTCAAAATGCCAATTCACGATTTCTCATGAACGCAACAATTCGTTCCATCTAAACTTTATTTACCAGTTGCAAACATAGGCATCAATATTGCATAATTAGGTATCATTCTAATTTTCGAACAACTGCGATTTTTTTTATTTGTTTCAAATTGTACGTGACCTCCAGATGCTGTGCACATGTGACAGACAAGAAATATGATCCCTAGAGTAATGTATGATTTCACTCATAGCTAATTATTAGACACAAGCACTTCATTTGTTGTTCGTTGCTTTTACTTAATGCTAAATACTACCAAATACAGAAGCAAGTGTTAATACCAAGAGTAACAGCGTTTACGACATATTCATAACCTTTTAATTCTACGAATGAGCTAGAAAGTCTGCATCTCAACACTACAAGTCAGTTTAGCTTTTGGCCTCTGCAATTGAGCAGCCAGAAATTCCATATTGATATATATACAACATGTACTGTGGACAGGAGCGCTGATTGGTAACTTGCTTAGTATGTTGAGCGATCTAACAGTTACCTTCATTACCTGTGGAAAGATGTGAGGAACTGAAAAACCGCATATCATTACAAGCTAGAAGTAGAATGGCAGTCGTAAGCTGTTTTAATTTCCTTGTTAGATTCTCGGACCGGCAAAGAAGTTATGAGATACGGATTGGTTACACCACTTAACAACCATGAACGATATCCATTAGAATTTCTTGCTACTGACTTTCAGCAGCGGTGACAAAAGTATTTCACTTCAAGTGATTGACCAAGACCGGAAACTGCACATGAAAAGTCTGTTGCACCCAATGCAAGATATGACCAAACGTACAGGCTAGAAAATAACACATCAGTTGTCTGCCTGTAAATTGAGTTGCAGGATATTGAGTGACTGAACTGACGTTATTAATCTGTTCGCAATTTTCGTTTTGGTTAATTGGTTTGCTCTGGGCCTCCAGTGCTCACATATTTTTCACTGGCCAAAATGGCTAGTGAAGCGCAAAAACCACTATTTTTACTAGTCTGTGGCTAGTTGGGTACCGTTAGTCTCGAGCCCTGACCAAGGCTTGTAAACATAGTTAATACTATTAATAGACTTAAGGTAGTATGCTGGATGATGGTGGTGAAAATTCCTACCTTTGAAATTCAAATGCTAACTACTGGTAATGGTATTTGGCATTCAGGTTATCACTGAGTATGTCTACAAACTACTGGAGGAAGAAGTCAAATTAAAGAAACATGTTGTCCCGGTGAGTGAATTGAGCTCTGACTATAGCAATGTAAAAGTTAAGATAATCTGACTTTTACTTAATCTGAACGTGCAATGTAACCAGTCCCAAGAACACACAGAGTCTTTTTCATTTACAACTTTGTTGCAGGTTGATGCAAAAGAAGGTGAAGGTACGAGTTTCATTTTTATGAGTGATGATGCAATGACAAAAGACAAGCTAATGATCCTCATTCATGGCAGTGGTGTGGTGAGAGCAGGGCAGTGGGCAAGAAGGTATTCAATACCAGCAATCTTGAAACAAGATCTTTTTTAACAAGCACAACTTATTGTAACAGTTTTTTATAAATATGATAAATTCTGCCGGGTTTCAATGCGAAATGGCTCACAATCTTTGCTTTGTTTTATAGATTAATAATAAACAATGATTTGAATAGTGGAACGATGTTGCCCTACATCAACCAAGCTCGTCAGGTTTGATCTTTGCTTTCATAATGTAAAATATTTTGATTCGTTACTTTGAGGCTCCCACAAGCAGGACTGGATCTAACTGTCATGTTACCGGGCACAAGCAAATTCAAGGAATCAAAAATTAAGCATTAGGATCCTTAAAGTGCCCATATCATCAAAATTTTTATTTTCTTATCTGATTCTATATATCACCAAATGAACTTCTGCGAAAGAAAAATGCGATTTGGATGAAATGCAATTTTTTTTAGAAGTTTTAAAAACGTTCAAATTTGCCGCCATTTTGGTCCACCATTCGCACCAGTCTTCCCCTGGTTTGGAATGATTTGTGACATAGATTAAGGAACATGTGACTTCAGGCTGTCTTATCTCGCTTGTTTTACCTCTGTAAATTAAACTTAGTAGTTCATACCAAATGCTGGAAAGGAGCATTTTGCATAGACTGCAAAGCTAAATTTACAGAGGTAAAACAAGCGAGATACGTTAAGCCTGAAGTCACGTGTTCCTTAATCTACGTCACAAATCTGAGCACATCGATGATGTGATCAGCGGCACGGGTAGACCGCAATAAAATAGGATTTTCAGGTTTTTAAATCTTCATAGAAAAATCGCCTTTTATCCAAATTGAAATTTTTTTTCGCCAAAGTTCATTGCATGGAATATAGGATCAGATGGGGAAATAAAATTTTTGACAATATGGGCACTTTAAATAAATTTACAGATATTGTAGTCAGGAAATTTAAATATGGAAACAAAAGTTGACATGTAATTCTTTAGTTGTTGTTACAGCAGTTGCCTTAAAATAAATAAAACGGGTTAACTGTCATAAATGTTGCACTGAAGTTAATTGTTATTCTTTTCAAACCAGGAAGGTTTTGGAGTAGTTATCACGAATGGCAATGAAAATTATAGAAAGAAAAACAAGCAGAGAATAAGGGTAGGTGCTGTCAGTGGTAACAAAATTTAAACCTTGGATAGCTAAGTGTGCTGTGAAAAAAACAACCATTATGTCCACTTTGAAAATGGCGAATAAAATGATTTCTTAATTACAAGTACATATAAGATGAAAGTGAGGTTTCCTCTCCTGGTGAGAAGCCTTACAGACCTTTAATGAACCTCCAATACCTGCTAAACAGCATGCAAAATAATAGAGGAAAAGCACGCCTCTCTCTGCCTTTTTTTTTAAATTTTTTCACTTGCTGTTTTTCATGCTGTGCCCTAGCTAACTAAATACATGCCTCAGCTACCTGAATGCGAAGCCCTCACCAGTATTTTTGGCTGGTTACCAGTTAAAGAAACATTGAATTCCATATTCTCAAATTCGCTCATAAATCATTATAAGACAACAATAGCTTTCCTGAGTATCTGAAACTGACTCCCCATCAAGTAACTGCTTATTATTTAAGATCACAGGGCTCAAAATTGCGACCAATACGGTCGCCAATGCAACTAACTTTTCCTGCTTGGCGACTAAAATTGTTGTTTAATTAGTCGCCACTTTGGCGACTTGAATTTTGCATGATTTAGAAGTACAATAAAGCGTTAAAGTTAAAATAAACATCTTATCTTGTCCTGCTTTGCGTTCGTCGTAAAAGAATGGGGCAAATCGCAATAAAAAAGCCACATTCCCTCCAAACTTTACAGACTTCTGTTTGCAATATTTTCTTCGACGCCATTAGAGTTTCTCTCTTGGAACCGCCCAAGAGCCGCAGAATTTTTCAAAGACCACTGAACGATAACGATTTTGAGAAGAAAAGGTTAGCTTTAGGCTCAAGGGTAATCAAGTGTTTAGATGAAGCTTGGCGAAAATAATTTACAATTTATACCGTTATTTTGTTGATTGCGTGACGCGTGCTCACGGCTCAGAAGTGGTTGCCTAGCACATGATCAAAATCTGCCCCGATCAAATTTCTTTCGAGGATAAAAATAGCCGCATTGGGAACGAAAACGTCTTTATTTTAGCATGGAAACGCATGTTATAAAAACATTATCAAAGCTTTCTATTTAGGATTTTATAAGATTTTAATAAAGATTACTTTAAAAAAAATTATTGTTATTATTATATTTATTGTTATTATTAGATTTTCCTGATCCTTGTTTTTTCCATCCTTTATACAAAAGGAATGCCGTGACAACAGAATAAAGCACACAATTAGCAATCCAAAGGTAGCTAAATGGATTGTCCGTCGGGGATACTCTGCACTGCTTCATTAACTCCGTTATCACCTTATTAATGTTCTCATGGTCGCCCTTTGTTGGCGTTCCTTTTGTTCGTGTATCAATAGTACGATTGCTAAAATCGCCTTCGCATGGGTGGATCTGAATGTAAACATTGGTCGCTGATTTCAGCAGCTCACGTGCTTCTGAGCTTAAGGAAGGCTGTTCATCCGGAACCACTTCACTTTCTTCCATATGCAAATCTTGGTCTCCTGTATTTGCATTTTGAAAACCTTCGACTGGTTCTTCGTTCCTTTCGCATTCTCTTGTTCTGATGTTTTCGCTTATTCTCTGTCTACTGTTCCCCAGTGGTTTCTCCAGTTTCGCCGCTTGGTCTCTTAGATTCTGCTCCGTGAGCTCCAGATAACCATAGCCGTGTATTACACTGTGATAAAACATCACAGTCATTTGAGAACATGAGGAAAATGTAAAAAACCTCGTGTCTGTGCTATCTGCCTCAGCCTTCGGCCTCGGCAGATAACACAGACCTCGGTTTTGATAATTCATGATATCATGCTCAACCTCATCCAATAATTGTTTATTGTATATACCTCTCCCAGTGCTTCGTAGTGCTTTTGGTTGTAAGCTCTATCACCTTCTTTCACTTCAAATTTAAATGATTCATCAGTTTCAATGTTTTTTAACTGGCCATCTGCAAATAGAATGGCAAAACCTAATCTAATAAAGCTATGGCAACCAAAATTACATTAAATATACAGTGGGCACAGTGCTCAGTTAAGTTATTTATGGGGAGAGGATGAGAGTAAGAAGTAAACCAAGGTACTCAATGTTTAGTACATGTATGTCTAGGCTCTAAACTGCAACCATTTTGATCACCATAATAAGTGAAAAAAAGACAGTGACTACTTTCTACTGATTCTTGATTCTGTTTTTTATCGTATCTATCAGCAATAAGCTAGGTGGACCCCAAACATTGGTGAATGGTTAAAAAACACTGTGACATTGTACAACATACAAGAAAAGTATGAACAATTTAATTTGGTTGCGAAGAACAGTCACAAATTTTTTGTTTCATGTTAACAGGGCTCAAAATTAACTTCAGTGTCGAGTATCCTTGATTTCATGGTCCTGCAGGACCACATGAAGTGGCCTGTGGTTGCATTTACATGCATAGGTAGGTTTTTAAGATGATTTCCAGTCTGTACTGTGCAGTCTTAGCACCCTAATATTTATAAACATTATAATTGTTCACTCAGTGGAATGCAAATCTATACATGTTATTTGCTACCATCCACACAGCTTATCTCTGAGGCCTTTCAAATTATTTTTTTCCAACAGCTTCATTGATTTGAAAAGCTGCCAAAGGCAACTTTTTTTAAAAAAAATTGAAATTGGAGACCTGTATTTATTACAAACCTTTATTGAACTGATATCCAAACTCCTCCAAAGTCGTTGGGAAAACACTTTTAGCTACAAAGATAAACAACAACATTTAAAAACTTGGTATGACTTTTTTCCATTGCGTGGGATGTGAGCAAGATTACACTGTATATAATTAGTACCATATTATCAGTTTAAACATGAGGTGGGCATGCAGAGAATTATTACAAAGCTAATGAGCTTTCAAAAAGAGACTATGAAGTGTATGGAAGAGTGAAAAGTACAGCTGATCGAAGCATGAGGATTAAGATCTAGCAAGGCTAGTACTCTTTACATACCCTACTACCCTCCAGGTGGTCCAAACAGTTTTGCAGTAATAGGCTTGGGTAGGGAGAGACACTGAGAGTGAAGTGTCTTGACAAAAGAACAAAAAAATCCCTACCAGGGCTCAAAGCCAGGCCATCTGAACATCAAGTAGAGTCCAGTGCACTAGCTATACAGGTAAGGGTGCTGCATCTTCCACAGCAGTTTAACATGGAGGCGTATAACAAGGCAGATTCTTAGTACCTACCAAGCATACTTTGCACAGCGCAGGGCACAACATTTTTGCAGGAGTTTAATTTTTAATTTTGCAGATCAGTTAATTTTTGTATTTTGTGGGAACAAATTTTTTGCAATTGTGAAACAGTGGTTTATCTTCTGTATTGAGTTTTTTTTTATTTTCAGGAAGTCGCATTTAATTAAAATTACAATGCTTTGTCTATTTTGTAATTAAACTACATGTAATAGACAAGTAAAACAACATGAAGAGACATAAAACACTGTCAATCTAAATTACAATTACACTACTGCATATCTCTTGAGTTTTCTTTCTGAACGAAAGACAAGTATTAAATAAATGGCATCAAGATTCTTCATGTGATGTTTATAGATAAAATTGTGCCAGTGGAGTAAATTTTTCCAAAGAAAATTTTGGCAAGTACTTACTTTTGAAGATTGTGGAAACCACACAAAAATTAAAACCCGCAAAAATTTTGTGCCACATAGTATGCACATTTTATCTAGAAGCAATCCTTGTCTGCTACCTTATACTTGTACATGTGGTTGAAACATTCATGAAAATACAAATACCTTTAAAAGCTAGAAAATTCTCTGTAGAACAAGCAAAACTCACATTGCCCCATGTTGTCTTTCTTTTCCTCTAGCCAGTCTGACATTTGATTACAACTGTTACCACTTCTTGCATCACAGGCGTCTTTCAGGGTTGTTATTGGGGAAATCTAGAGTCCAAACACAATAATATATAATCAGGGCTTAGGTTCACCCAGGGAGAATGTTGTTTTACTGCAACTTTCAGAAAATTTTCACAGTCTCTGAAATTCAACTTATATGAGATACAAGAAGCGAAAAACATTTTTATGCAAGAAAAATTAATACGTCTGTTAACTTTTAATCCTGGGTTAGTGCTAACTGGCTTTTGAAGACCCCAGCCCAGAAGTATAAATAGGCAGCTTAGGCAGCATCAATATGAATCAGCTCATGGCAAATGATCTAGAAGTCATTCAATCATAATAAAGGGTTTGTAAGGTGAACTGTGGCTGAAATCTAAGAGTCTGTATGGAAATTAGGAGATAACATTAAAGTTGTTCAATGTATGGGTTATTTACATGTACCAAATAAATACTCTTGAACATTCAATGTTGTCATTCTTTCTCATCTTGGAGAGTTTAAATGATATTTGAGTAATTTTTTTTAATTTAGTTTCTACAGGGCATATGTGTTACAACTAAAAATACACATTACTGATATTAAAAAACATACATTTTACGATAACTGCAGAAATACACGCGCGCTCATTGGCTAATTTTTATTGTCCATATGCGGGCATACACATGAATTTAAAATTCATGCGACGCGTCAGCAAGCGAGAGCCGGCAATTCGACAATTTGTTATCGTAAAAAACAAATTGATGTCAGTTTTTAATGCGTCTGTCCTGTTATCGATAATGAATTTCGTCATAACATTGTCAAAGTAGTCTGCGGATCCACTCGGCTATCGCCTCGTGGATCCACAGCTACTTTGACAATGTGATGACGAAATTCATGATCAATAACAGGACAGACGCATAAAAAACTGACGTCAATTTGTCAAATTTACAATGCAATATTAACATAGACATATAACTTGATACAGTACTAGTTTATGATTATGATTATCGCTTACAGAATGTTGATTTGCCTACCAACAGCGCGTCGTCATGATTAATTACTTATAAACGTTACTTACTACATATGGCGATTAACTGTTTACAAGAGGTACGAGGTATGCTATAAATCATACCAAAAGAAATAGAGGAGGTCACAGATTGGATTGGCAAGTGCCCGAAATGAAAAAAATTAAAAACGTTTAAAATTTTTCTGTTTCTTATACACATTGGGCATCCCCCTTAACTATAGCTTAATTTGCAGCTCTCAGTGCATTGCTTGTTGTCAGATATTAACTTGGTCTAAAAAGTACAAAGTCAAAAGGTTCCAAAAGTTGCAGGGGTGGTAAATCAAGTCTTGTATAGGAGGGGGGCCTGATATTATGCCTTCAAAATGCAGATCTTTCCAAGATCTTTTAGTAGTGCAAAATTCATGCAAATTGACTGAATATTGAGCATGTAATTGCATCTTGTGCCATATGGCACTATTGGGGCTTAAAGGGACAAATACTGTTGAACATTCAATGTTGTCATTCTTTCTCATCCTGGAGAGTTCAAATGAGATTTGAGTGAATTTTGATATATTTGCCGTAGTCTTGGCTGAGTGGTGATGACAGCAAACTGATCAACTTGAGGGGTACGCACATAATTTTCCGCTATTTTGGCCGTCATATTTCAACTTTTTGCCCAGCTAGCACACTGAAAACTGAATGTGTGCTTCATTGGGCTGCAGAGAGAGAGAGAAACTACACAAGGCTGTTGCCTAACAATATTTCCAGGAGCCCAGAAGGGCAAAAGCCAAAAAGGTTAGGAGCCCAACAAGTAATGTTTTGGGAGATGCTTCAAAAACTTAGGCGACCAAAGGACTTTCTTGGGTGCCCCAGGCTGCCGGGCTCCTGTTAGGCAGCAGCCTTGCTACAGGCCATTAATTGTGAGTTCAGTGAGAAATATTGTGAGTAAATGCTATTTTTGTGCGCAAATTTGACTTCCAAAGAGTGTTTTGTCGTCAAACTGGCCTAAGTTTCCTACCTTGTCTCTTATTATAACACCATATGGCAAATATATCACAATTTGCTCAACTCTCTCATTTAAACTCTCCAGGATGAGAAAAATGGCAACATTGAATGTTAAAAATAACCCATACACTGAACGACTTTAATGTCCAAGGCTGTACTCTAGCAGGGCCTGGTCACCTGAGGCAACCAGCTTTCATCTTCAGGTGACAAGAAAAACATACCTAGTCAGCCAGCCGGGCGACCTTTTTTGGAGATTTAACTTTGAGATGAAAACAGCCTCACAATAGTTTGCCTTTCCTTTTTTGATATCTCATGTTGTATTGAACTTTGCAAGGCAAAATGGCTCAATTCAGAATGTTTAAATTCACGTTTAAAGTGAAAAAAGGCATTCAAAGGCTTCGTTCAATGCAAACGTTAAACACTGGCCTACAGTGATATGGGTGGCAGTTTCCTTGTATACTTCGTATAGCGTCAACAAAAAGTCTTCTTAATTCTCATGGATTGTACAATGTGCATGAAAAGTCTCTAAACGAAGGAGAATGTGAACTAAATTATCAGAAGCATAGAGGGAAAAGAGGGAAAAAGGATTAATGTTTTCACATATATCAACCTAGCCTGCAAACAGGCTCTCCGTATGAGTTATTCCGATATGCTTTCCAATGGCACGTGGGCGGGCGAGAGTGGGAGAGCATGCAATGGTCCTTGTACGATTTGAGTTCTGCCTCCTTTCCGCTTGACTGATCTGTCAAGTTATCAAATTGAAATGAACCAATCACAACGAAAGCGGAAATGACCTTGCAAGTCAAGACGGCTGTCAAATACACATGCGCTTGTTTACAGTTATTACGAACTCGAATCCAGAAACTCAGAAGAAAACATTTCGATGAAAAGCTGGAAGAAAACCGCTCGATTTATAAAAGTGTTCCCTGCCAATAAATTATATTTTCAAATCCCACTGTTGAAATTGCGCCATGCTTTGAAGAGCTGACGTTCAGCTCGCGTCATCTACTAAACAATTATTGGATGAGGTTGAGCATGATATCATGAATTATCAAAACCGAGGTCTGTGTTATCTGCCGAAGCCGAAGGCTGAGGCAGATAATACAGACACGAGGTTTTGATAATTCATGATAACATGTGAAAACCGAATTCAATAATTGTTTTATTATACATTTATCACATAATTCATCCTCAGAAACAGAAGCGAAGCGTTCAGCCATTTTGTTTCTGAGGAGAACACTCCAAGGAGCTTAGTAACCAGGCAGACGTTGAACTTGACATGATAAATGCAATATCTGCAGCAGATATTGCATTTATCATGTCAAGTTCACAAGCTATTGTGAATTGATTGAATGCCCTCGACCAATCAGATTTTTCATAGTGAGTCTAATGTATAATAATATTACATAACAACCGAGTTTCATTATGCGAAACGTGACTCAGTGTATGGATGTTATGTATGGGTAAAAACGTTTATAATAGACATTTTAGCCCAATTTAGCCCTTCTTTTAGCCGAAATTTTGATATTTGTCTACTAAAAATAACTGACCTCAATGTTGACACCTCCATATTCTGAAAGGGGAGTCACATTTCGTGTAATAAAACTCGGTCGTTGTGTAATAGTCGATGACGGCGGTAACTTTGTCACATTCACAAGCTGATCGTTCGCATTGTAAAAATATAACTCCTCGGACAACGAAAGCTTGAGCCACCTAGGTTCCAGTGCGACAGGATCGTCCAAATTTGTTCACTTTTAGCGTCTCCACCTTCCTGAAGTCGCATGACACCAAGCTTCGTTTGAAAAATATACATGCGCGAAAAAAACATTCATGCTTCACTGAACGCAAATGGTCGTCTTTGACATGTGTTAAGTCGAATTACCCAATCAGCAATTTACGTTCAGAATCTGAACATAAATACTCAAAGCGTTCAAGGACCATTGCAGGCTCTCCCTCTCTCGCCCGCCCCCTAGCTTTTGACCATGCACCATTCGAAAGCAAATCTCGGAATAACCCATACGGAGAGTCTGTTTGCAGGCTAATATCAACCAGTTAACTAAAAAAGGTGCAAATTTTGTCTTTTGTCGTGGACTTTTAGAAACAGTATTATATACCTGCCAACTTTTTCTGAGATACAAGCGTGAGATTTTTATCCTGGGAGTGCTGGGATTTTGGAAGGCGCCATGATAATTTCCGAAGGTTCCCTGAAGAAGTTGAAAGTCTTATGAAGAAGTCCGAAGTCTTCTGAAGACGTCTGAAGTCTGCCGAAGGCGAAGTTATTGAGAAAACGCTTATCCACAAAACATCAGCACTATAGTTCACTCCCAGTGCTTTTCACTTCAAAAATCAGAGATTGCAAAGGAGGTATTGTCATTTAATCATTTTACAAATGGTTTTTGTTCCTTACATGGCTCTGAGTTAACATATTTTTGGAAATTGTGTCAAGCAAGACAGCAACAACTCACATTTTTCAATCACGTGTGAGAAATTGGCCCGTTAGAGTGAGCCGGCGTGAGATTGAAGTTTTCAACCCACAGGTGTGAGACTCACGCCTAAAGTTTACGCGTGAGACTCACACCTAAGGCGTGAGACTCACGCCTAAGGCGTGAGAGTTGGCAGGTATAGTATTACAAAAAATTACTTGACATGTGAACATTTTATCTTTGGCATCTGTAAATAGGATAAATACCCTAGAAACAATGCCAGACATTTCATTTCAGGTTAATCGGTTATCATATATTAATTAATAATCTTATTAGATAATTGCCAACGAGCCAGCCGAGCGAAGACGCGAGGCTGGTGAGGCGGCAGCATTATAGAGCCGTGCGAAAGTACTGTCTAGGCGGTAAAAATCTCGAGTGATCGAGAGGAATGTTTGTAAGGTAACATTCCTGTTGTAAGGCAAGATTCCTGAGATTCCAATGACGTAGTGGAAAAAAGGTCGATTGGCTTGCAACGAACCAATCGTAGCCTCCAGAAATTGTGACGTCAAGGCCGCAAAAGCTCAACACTTAACTTTGGCATTCATTGAATGGAGTTGAGATCAAGTTTGAGGACATTTGCCAGCGATTTTTTTTTACCAAAGTAATAGAAATTAAAGACAGAGTCGCTATAATGTTGTTCAAATTAAAGTCAGTTTTTGTATCCATGGGACACGACAGCGATAAACCGACTCTGTGTCTTCTATTTCTTAGGTAAAAAATTCGCCAGCAAACGCCATCAAAATATCGGCTGTTACTTTAAACCTTGCCAGCGATAAACCGGAGAAGATAAATATCTCGCTTCTTTCTGGCTGTTGCCTATGAACATTGCGTGACCATAAAACAAAACGTGATAAAAAATTGAGACTAGCACAAGCAGGCAGACAAGTTTGCAATGTAAATCTTAAAAAAAACTCAAGGGGCCTGAGGTTTTTGTGACACCCTAATTTTTACCTGCTTTTGTGAGTTTTATTTGTTTTTGTTTCCAATTCTAAGTGAGTGTGCGTTAGTTAAGTACCATTGTCAGTGGTACATTTATTGAGCTAGCAAGCTCAACAATCAGCCAACGAGCCAAAAGAGTACCTTGCCAAACTCGGCCAGTGCGCCAAATTCGACCAGTGTGCCAAATGTAGACAACGCAGCGGGCATAAAGCACTCAAAGAAACTGAAAAACCTTTCTAAACCGAATTCAGTCAAAGCAAAGCTAAAACAAACGACAACTGTAGCAAACTATCGGCCAGTGACCCACACCGCACGAGACAGTAAACTCGACATCGGCCAGTGAGCCAACTTTGTCACCACCAGCGCACAAAAAGCAATCAAAGCAATATTTACATCAGAATTTACGACATTTGACGTTGTTTTGAATACTTGACTACAAAAAAAGTGATGTACACAAAACAGGCACAAAACATGAATCTGTGTTTTTAAGTTCCAATTAGTATTTGTTTTGAATGGTTGCTCGTTGGCACTTAGCGAGAGCTACATCTAGTTATAATAATTAATTAATCAATTAATTAACTTTTGATTTTTTTTGTTCAGGCTAACGAGCTTGACTTCTGAGCACCCTAGCCTACAAGGTTGGGTGCCCGAAGGCTCCCTAGAATTTTTCTTAGAGCACAGCCTTATATCCTAATTTCCAAGCAAACTCTTACATTTCAGCCACAGTTCACCATACAAACGGTTTTACTGGGTGAGATGTGAATGATCCAGACACTCTGGATGCCCCGGGCTGGATGCACAACTCACCACATGGAAACTTGAGTCTTTTTCAACAGCTAAGATGAGACAGTTAATGCAATGGCGCTCTTATTACAAGCAGATACAATTATTTTCACCAAAAACAACATTAAAATACAGGTTCCTTTCTGTCCTTCAATTTCTTTGGCGTTTTAACTAAGAATGGGACGAACAGCCCTCGCTCGATTTAGTATCGCACAGAAAAATTTAGCTGCTAACAAACTGGAATCAGAAGAATCCACTGCAAACCTTAAGTCTACAAACAGGTTCCTACGTATGAATTACCTGAATTGTAATGATCAAAAGCAGGAGTTCCCTTCTCATACGAGGAATGAAAGGTTGGCTTCAGCTGTTTAGAGTACACGCATCTGTAAGCACTTTCAGTTTCTGTCTTCCTTCGACTTCCTCCTATGTCCCTTGGTAACCAGGCCTCTGGCGTGGTATGGCGGAAAGTTCCTTCCTGCCCGAGATCATATTTTCAAATGTAAGTTTTAAGAAAATTAGGGTGTGTTCTGGCCTCTGATAAATTCCATTCAAAACTTTTAAAACTCCCATCGTTAATGGAAAACAAAACAGCTTAACGGGCGCGGTAAATACGGGGAGCTTCGAGAAACGGGCCTCTGAGCCCTAAAGACTATTTTTCAGACCTGGCATACCTGTGTCAAACATGCTCTCAGCTATCAGATGTCAAGGTCAAAATCTGCAGTTCTTTAATCCAATGCAATGCTGTCTCGGTTTCCCCTCTGAAAAGTGTCATTTAATCGATGTTCCGGCTGAAATGACATCAAAGGAGGCTAAAAACTTAGTATGCGCAACTGCATAGATTTCTTTAAAACAACAGTTATAGTAAATGTCAAACGAAACAAAACAGTAAAAATATAAATATTGAACAACAATTTGAACGGGACTTTGAGCGCGATACTCAACGAGTTTGCTGGAATTCGAAAAGTACCTGACGAGTCTCTTGGCCGAGACGAAACGCTGCGTCATACCAGCCACGAAATTTAAATTCTTCGCAATAACTTTATCATGAACGTTATTTATTGAGGACTAACTCTCTATACAATTAATTATTGCTAAACTTAAGAGTATTTGCAATTTAAAATCTTCGGTAGGGAGAGCTATCTAGCAAGTTAACTGATAAAATATTAAAATAGAAACAGCTTAAAAGACTAAGAAATTTACTGACGTACTAATCGTTCAAAACCAAAGGCTCCTTAGTGCTACCTCATACGGTGTTATGTATATACCCTTCTAGCAGAGGTCCCAGCTAAGTCGGAAAAGCGAGCCTCCCTCTTTCTCGACCTTTTTAGGAAAGATCAAAGCGGTTCTGCTAGAAGGATACATGTACAGTGGATTCCCTGTTTTTCGAACCTCCAAAGAAAACGAAAATCGGTTCGGAAAAAATCGATGGTAAAATCGCAGTGTTCCGGTTCGGCTTAGGAGAGGGAAATGAAACGAATCGAGGGCTAATAAATCGGAATTCCACTGTATCTACTTTTAGTGTCCTCGCTCGCCTCCTTCAGTTTCCCCCTTGCAACGGTGTTTTAATTAATAAGAGTGTTATTCTAATAAGCGCCGCTTTTCTTTTCGCAAGCGCCATTATCCTCCCAGGCTTGATTACCACCCGCTGTTCGGGAAGGCGGCACGCACTCCCCACGGGACTCCCCAGCTACCGGCTTTTTGCTGGTCCTTAAATTGTGCAGCTGAATGGTGCGAGTGAGTTAGTGAATTTGAGGTCCATTCTAAACCTCATAGCTTGACTTTCGTCATACCATGAAGCCAAAATTTTCTTTCTTACAAAACTTTGAAAACGTTTTACAATTCGCACTTTCTCAAGCGCAGTGGTTAAGTGTCCCACCATGTTGCGCCTTTTGCTAAAACGGTTCTCCCTCCTTCCATCACTCTAGTAAAACGAGGAAAACGAATGGCCAGCTCACCGGATCGCAAAGCCAAGTCCGATCCACGAGACCTGAGGCGTCTCACGGGCATTCGGGCGAGAAGACGTCACCTAAGAACTTGCGTGACTATTTAGTTATGTAACAGCTTTAGGACCTTTAGCCCGTATAAATATAATCCTGTTGAAGGCATAACATACCATACCTCATTGATAAGAAGTATTGTTTTAAAAAAACGCCGAAGGAAATTTAGAGAGCTCGCACGTGCTCACGCCAGGGCACGTGCATGCAAAACCCAAAGCGTGCGATTTCAATTTGTGTCTTATTTTTGAGTGTACGAAACACATAATTTCCTAATTTTCCCTGTGGTAGAAAACGTTTCGTTGGAACACTATTGATTTCTTTTGTAAGTGTATATTACATGAGATATGCTATTCACACCACAATTT